>VWZO01012014.1:26616-79175 GCA_013396975.1 Bucco capensis | reverse complement strand
TGACTGTCTCTGATCACCTCCCTCTCCTTCATGTGCCTTATCAGACCTTCTAGGAGAATCTGCTCCATGATTTTCCCAGGCACAGAGCTGAGGCTAACAGGTCAGTAGTTCCCAGGGTCCTTCTTTACACCCTTTTTGAAAATGGCTGTAACATGCCCCTTCTTCCAGTCACTAGGAACTTCACCTGACTGCCAGGACTTCTCAAATATTATTGAGAGTGGCTTGGCGACTACATCAGCTAATGCTTTTAGGACTCTGGGGTGCATCTCATCAGGTCCCATAGACTTATGTATGTTCATGTTACTCAGGAGGTCATGAACCTGACTTTCACATACAGTGGGAGGGACTTCCTGCCCTGGTCCCCACCTTGTTTTTTAACTTGGGATGTGTTGGGAGAGAGGTTGCCAGTGAAGACTGAAGAAAAAAAGTTGTTGAGAACCTCAGCCTTCTCCTCATCTGTTAATAGTTCTCCATTCTTGCTCATGGGGGGGTATGTTTTCTTTGACCTTCCTTTTCTCATTGATGTACCTGTAGAATCCCTTGTTATTCTTTGCATCCTTTGCTAAGTTGAGCTCTAGCCATGCTTTAGCATTCCTGACCTCATCTCTACACCATGGGGCAGCACCTTTATACTCTTTCCAAGATCCTTGTCTTGCCTACTGAAATCAGTGGACAAAATATTGTTTACTCAAGTACACCAGGTTGTTATTGCTTTTTGTATCACAGAATTAAGAACAGAATTTAAAATTCTAATGTTATCCACTTACTCCCTTCCTGGCTTTATATTCAAGTAGTTCCTCTAATTAAATACTGTATAACTTCATTCAGAATCCAACTGTTTGCAAACGGACTTACTCATATATACATTTATCTAAATGAAATAAGGATATAATTGCTTTTAGAACCAAGTTATTTGCAACTGAAAATTACAGCATGTTATTACATGTTTGAGCATGTTCTTAATGGCCTTTATATAGGTGTGAAGAAGTTATTTCAGCATGTAGTTAGGAACAAGAATAGGATAATTATTCTAACAGAACTGTGAATAATCTTTTGTTTTATATCGAACTGTCATGAAAAATATCTTATTTAATTCTTTAAATGATATGGTAAAATTGTAGGTTAGGTTTGGGGGGGGGGAAAGAAAAGCTGCATTTCATCAAGTTGGTTTCCCCTACTATGGTTTATGTTGTAAAAAAATTATTTCATTATCATCTTAAAAATATTGGAAGAATGTGCATCTACAAAGTGCACATTCAAGTTGATTTTTGTGGGTTTTATTTTGTTTGTTTTGGTTTTTTTGTTGTTGTTGTTTTTTTGTTTGTGGGTTTTGTTTTGTTTTTTTAAAGGTAGCAGAGGAAAGATAATCCTTGCAATACAGCAGAGGAAAACATGAGATTTTATAGAGGCCAACCACCAATTTGAAGTGTAATTTGTTTTATCTTTTGTATTAACTCTTTGCCCAGGCTCACTCTTTCTGCCATGCAGAGCCCTCACCAATCTTTGAGGGCTTTGTGGAGTTCACTGTGCAAGAAGGAGGTCCTGTGGAGCCTGCTGACACACCAAGACTTGTTCCCATGGAGAGCTGTCCCAGACTTCTCTGGTGGGAGGATTCTGGCTGCTTCACGCTTACGTTGTCAAAATCCCTAGATTCATCTAATTCCTTCTAAGTTCTTGCACTGTTAAGGACAGTCTTCCACAGAAACTCTCAGTAGTACTAGCTGATAGAAGAGCACTTCTGATGGAAATATTAGCCATATTTGTACCTGTCGGATAATATGTTTCTAACCTGATTTTTTTTCTTTCTTCTTCCTAGGTATTGTCTTGCAGTGCCTTAAAACAATTTAGACTATGACCTGAAATAATTCAACATGGGACATGAGTTTAAAGTTTTGCTATTCTGATTCAATCTTTATACAGTTTAAACATTACATGTAATCAATATATATATATATTTCGAATGAGTAATACATCACAGAATAAAAACAATCAGTTGTCATTTTAATGAGGCAATTGGATGCTTTACTTTTTTCTGTTATCCTGGATTTATCTTTGTTTCTCAGAAATGTTGAAAATAGTAATCGCTGTAATATGTAAATAGTGATTGTGATTCTCCTTGTTCAAATAAGTCATTACAGCTCAAAGTATTTGGTCTAGAAAATCCCTTTCAGTCTGAAAAATCACAGAGCATTTCAATCTGTGCCAAATCATCAGTCTATACCAAATAATTTTAACAAGAAAATTAAAAATATAAATTAGAAATTACAATATTATTACATTTCGTATGTCAGCAAAATGCATTGTATCACACATGCAATACACATTAAACTGCTACTCCTGCAGTAAGATTGAAAATTAAAATTCAGAATTTCTTTTAATAATTTTGTCTTCATTCCACTAAGGTTTGTTTTGATGTAGGGCTGCAGAAATACAGTGAAATAACATATTCCAAGTTTCAGAAGAGCTCTACGTTTCGGTCATGTGGTATCAGTAACCCTAAAGCACCTTGAGACTCTTGTGTTTCTCTTGTCAGTTATTGTGCAAGACTGAATAAAGTAGTATGTTTTAGTAAATCCTCATGTTTAACAATATTGATTTATTGAAGTAATTGAGTAATCTGATTTCAGTGTAACTACCTTTATTCATGTGACATGAAGTTCTCAGTTAAATATGCTTCACCACTGAATAAATTACACATAGGTAGGACTATTCAGCTAAAATAATTTAGATAATTGACCTGCTGTTCTTGAGTACTGAACTGTGTGATCTAATTGTGGCAATTCATATCTATTGTTCTGCTCAGAAAATATTCCTTCTTCCCTTGGGGCAATAAAGATATTTTGTGTTTCTTCAATGTTAGACACATGCTAAAAAGTTAAACACACTTTTCAGAGGTTCTGCCATAATACTCCAGTTTCCTTTAATTTTGATAGCTGGGAAACTATTTGCATTTGTGCCTGTTTCCCCAGATATTTCAAATGTAAGTGAAAACGTTTCTTTAACGAGAAGTATAAATACTGAGCTTACTTAGCAGTTGAAGATGCAAAGCTGAAGTTGCAACAGTTTATTATATTTCATTGCTTATATTTCCACTACTCTATCATTTATAGCTAAAGGCAAACAGATCATGACAGAGATGTACAGCTAGAATGGTTTTACTGACACTAGAACCACACTCAATTAATATTTCTTCTTTCTTTTTCTCTCTTTTCCTTCTTCCTTCCTTTTATTTTTTTAAACGATATAGTGCCCATAAAAGTTTTTGGATTGACAACCCAGAAGATTGAAGTTCTCCATTTATCCACAGGAGAAGTAGCATGCAGCTGTGATAATAATCCTTCCAAATACCTCAGCCCTGACCAGGAGTGACCAAACAGAGCTTGGGGCTTCATTTCCATTCAATCCTTGGCCTTTGTGCTGACTTTGCCAAAGAGGAGAGTGATTAGTGCCAGCTGAGGGGTGACTTTTGTGAAGGAGATACCTGCCTGTTATGATCTGGATTGACACCAGACAGAAAATAAATCATTTCCAGACCTCTAAAGAGACAGTGCAATAGAAAGAACTACAGTCAGCATAACCATAACAATAAATTTCTTTTTTTTTGCACCTAGTACCTGAAAAATCAAAATCTTGCTGGTTTTCTGTGCAAAGACCACAAACTGACCTAAATGCACAATGCAGTAAATTGCCTTTATGTGAGATCTTTCTCTGTGGTTAATCCAAAATCCTCTGAGAAATTTTATGTGTCCCAATTGATGTTCAGGAATCACCTCTATAGCATAGATACAAGGAAGAGCAAAAGGAGGCTTGTTTCCTTCATGTCTTCTTTACTAAAAACTAACTGAAGTACTTGCAGGCAACCCATGTGAAAATACTGTTATTATCCTTTTGAATCAATAAGTTTGCTCTGACATGAGTATACAACATAAATTTCTGTCTTTTTCTTTAGAAACAGTAAATACAGGTAATTCATGGGCAGTTCTGCATGAGTAGCTGTATTGGGTTTGGCTGAGATGGAGTTAGTGTCCCCATAGCAGTTTTGACACTAACTCCATCTCAGCCAAACCCAGTACAGTACCCAGGTATGCTCACCTGGTACCTTTGACCAGAAATGGACCAGCACTTCTCCACTAGAGTGACAAGTACAACATTGCAGAGTAACAGCCCTTCCAGTCCCTCATGGTGGATGAAGGGATGAAGAAGCTACAGCTTGCTGTGGAGTTTTGTCTCACAGATGAAACCAGGAGAACTATATGGGACAGAAAGAATTCAGTCTCATATTTACAATAAAAGTTTGCCTATCTTCAGATTTATTGGGAAGATGGTTATGTCTGTATTTTATGTTATTCACTGGAATTCACTCTGTGAGATCTTAACTGGAAGAAAAACAGAAGTAAAAGCTCATAAATTGGACTTGATATTTTACAGAAAAAAATTGTACATGCCTTTCATTCTCATTGAAGCAAACTTACATCAAGTCAGATCAAATTTACATGTAGCCCAGTAATCTGTTTCTGACAGTGGACAGGAACACATGTCCAGAGAAAGAGGCAGTATCCATTAGATATCTGACAGCAAATATGTAGCTTTTTGACTTCCAAGGATGGACAGAGCAATATTTTTTTTAGACATGGGTGGATATATATTTGTCCTGTTGCTTTTTGAATCTGTATGAACTATGACAGATACTTTTTTAAAAAGATGCTTCTAGCTCATGTGACAGGAAAGAAGATGAAAAATCATTACTTATTTAACTTCCCTATTGCTGCAGTTTTATAGCCTTCTGTGCATCTTTTTTCTGTAAAGAAGAATTTTCACTTCTGTTTTTTCTTCTATGGAAAATCTTGATGTTTCTGTACTTTACACAACTTCTCTATATCTCTTTTAAGGAAGACACAGCATCACTCTATACACACTCCTGTTGTGAGCAGAGGTGTTGAAGGCTGGCTGCACTGTCAATTTGTACAAAGAAATAAAGATGTCTTCAGATTGGTTATTTCTTCCTTTCCTAAAAATTCCTAGCACTTTTCTGCTTCTTGGATTGCTACAGAGCACTAAGCTGTCATTTTCACAGAACTATAAGTTATAATTCAATCAGTGGGTAGGAATAGGCAGCTTATAGCCATTTGTGTTTTATGTAAAATTAGGATTTTTTTTCCCCCTGAGTGCATCATCACCACTGAACTGCAATTGCCTTTTTACCACTCAATTAGTTACATTAGTTGGCTGGTAAGATGATTTATTGTTGGTTTGTGGGTTTTTTTTGTTGTTGTTGTTGACAGCAAAATTGTAGCTTATCTTTTGTAGTTTAGTTAAAAGGAGAAAAACAACAACAAAAAGCCCACTGTTGTGAAAGAACATGCCATTATCCGAGCAAGGAAGGAGAGGATGGTGGAGCTGACTTTTCATTCTCTGGGGATTTGTGAATATTCTATGCGTGCAGTTTCATGCTGGCTTTGTTCCTATCATCCCAAAGAATTCGTGAAGTCTACTGCCATGAGAAAGCCATAGAGCTTTATTAAAATAATTTACAGTTTAATTAAAAGAACCATACTCCACTGTGAATATCTTAGTGAGGTAAGGGGTACTTTTGCTTATGTAAAGGATAGCAAGGCTGGCACATCATGCTGCAAAAATACCCCAGATGCTACCAAAATAATCATATGCTTGCTGACAACTTGGTGGACCCTCACACCCTCCCCTACTCTGAAACACAAAAATAAAACCTTGTGATGTTATTCAGGGGAGCAAGTGGGTAGATATTTCATGGGGCTGCATAGCCAGAGTTAGAATGGAAAGAAGAGCTGCCCCAGACAGAGAAGAAAGAAGACAGACACTCCATCAACATAGGGGAAACCATGCATAACATAACACCCAGAGTTTCATATATTCTTCCAACATCTTTCCTTTCAGCTGCATGAAAGAGAGATTTAAGAAAATAAATGAAATATGAAGGAAATCAAACCACTCACTCTGACTTAGCAATGTTCAGTCATGGATCTAAGTAAGCCACCAGTGCAGCATTCTGCACAAAACCTTCAACCCCTAGCAAAATTAGAGCTCCTTTAAATGCAGTTATTAATAGCAATACTAACTGAAGTGACTTACTGCTGAGGCAAGCTAGCTGAACAAGTTTGCAGCTCAGAAAATGACAGCCGCTCAGTGCCTACAATTGCCTTAGGAAGTGCACTGACAGAGTCCATGGAAATGTTCATTAACTCAGACATATGTTCATTAGGTCACTTGAGTCTCTCCAGACATTCTTGATTACTCTTTTCCCCATAGCAGACTTACAAAACCAAGGAGGGAAAAGGATACACCAGATGTAGGGCAAGATTCTCTGGCCCATTAAATCTGTGATAAAATATGTCAAAACAGGCACTTCAATTAACAGGGGAGTCTGTTGATGGGAAGAAATGTTTCTTCTTCACTAGCTGATGTCGGGTTTGCCAAGGAGCTTATCCTGTGTGCTCTGGTGCTCACCCTAAGAGACTGTCAGGGCTTTGGACTCTGGCCTAATCCACATCTCCAAAATGCTCTGTATTTGTTTCATTGATCTGCAACTGCATTCAAACTATGAAACAGTAAAATGGGTCAAATAATGCAAAATTATTTAGCAGAATTGATGCTTTAGCAGAGTTGATGCTTGAGATTACATTAAGGAACTTCGGATGGACCCAACAATGAGACGAAATCATATTTCTTAATATTGAAAAGATATATTGGTTTCATTTAAAATTAGTCGTAATCTTAATGAGCTAGAGATATATAGCTTGAGCCATTAGAGCTCTTTAACTCAGTTTGGTTTACTTTCTGGTAGGTTATGGCTTTGATAGGTCTGGTTTCCTTTTCATTAGGAGGTAAGAAAGAAATAGCATCAGGTCAAGTTTTTTTATGCTGAAACTTAGGCATCACCTGCTGAAGTGCTGAAACATCTGTATCATTATAGTTTTCTTCAGTGTTTAGACTTTTTTTTAAAGGAAGAGGAAGAATATATTATAGAACCACATGGCACTGTGAAGATCTTTGGTAGTTAAGAAGTACTTCAGTGTTTAGAATTTACTAGGACACTGGAAACAATGTAAGAAAAAAAATCTCTAGGAATTCCCTAAAATGCCTATATTGAAATTTTGGAGGAAAAATATCACAGCTGTATAGTCCAGTTAATTCTGTTATTAGTTTATCTGAGGGGCTATATTGCAACCCGGATTTTTATTTCATGAAGGATTGTGGTTTTGCTGTCACAGTGAATGTGACAAGTAAGAACTCTGACATGTGAATAAGGTAGTCTGACAGTTTTGCTCAAATGATGTCTCCTAGCAGCAAAAAGACAGTTATTACTCCACTGTTTGATATTCAGATGAATGTTTTCCCACACTAAGCTATCATTAATTATATTATTAAACATACTTTTCATTAATTCATGAGAAGTACTCTACATTCAAATGCATGGATCTTAAAATGTATCAGCTAAACAAAACGTGATTTCCAATGATAAATACACAGCTCCCATGGCATCCTACAGTTATCTGAGGATCCTGAAATGTCAGAGAAAGAAAACTGTCACAGGTGATATAAAAACATTGAGTAGTCTGGTACTTGACAGAACAAGGATAGAAATAATCTCTACTGAGCAACTCCATTACTCAGTGCAGGCTGCTCCTTTTCTAGAGGAAGTTTCTGACCTAAGTAGTCAATATGCTCATCTTGGTTTGATCTAGATTTGATCACTGTTCTAAAAATTACAAAAAGGAAATGAACATGAAGAAAAGTATATATATGCTTTTCTATGGATCTATTTAGTTTTAACTTCAACCTCTGTGTACAGGCTCACAGCTAACATCATAAAGTAAATATTTATAGAACAACTTAGGTTGGAAGAAGCTCTGAGAGGTTGTCTGGAAGTCTGCATGCAGACTCTGAAGTTAATTCTTTCTCCCAGGATGGAAAAAGCACATATTTTCCTACATTCTGGGCAGCTTCTGTAAGCTCAGAGAAGACCACAGATAGAAAGAACTTACTATTCCTATATAATTACTGTTTTCTAAATAGTGTAGTGTTCTTTTCATCTTTCCAACTCATGCAACAAATTAAAGTGCTTTCTCTGTATTCTACAAAGCTTTCATTTACTTCAGAAATATAGTTTCTAGTTTTATTGTCTTTCACTAGGAGATTTTGCTAATGTGTGAGCATTGAATTATGCAAATTTACATGACTGCAGTTTTCACAGGTGTCAAATTGAGTTTGCTTTTTAAAATCTTACTCAAGAATCAGTTGGTGTAAAAGTATTTCACTTAGTTGTTCAGATAACTTGATGTTTTTACCTAAGCAGTTTTGTAAACAATAATATAAAGGAGCTCAGATGTAAAGACGTGCTGGGTTTGTGCTGAGAGAGCTCTGGTGAGTTTCAGGAGAGTTCCCCCAGCTTTGGTGTCAATCAGCCATCAGTGCCTCTCTGGGTAGCATATCTAAGAGGGAACAAACCAAAACCTCTGGGGTGGGTTTTCTGGTTGGTTGTTTTGATTTTGTTTTGCAGGGCTGGTAAGAGGAGAGAGAGAGGGGGAGAGAGAGGTACTCCTCCTTTCCCCACAGTCCTATAGTGTAGAAAGAAGAAGTTCTGGGGAAGGTCCTGGATTAGCCATTTCTCTTTGGTATATGGCAAGGTGGTGAACAAAGCCTTTGGAATGCTGCAGAGGAGGTCACTGGCATGGAGATCACTCTATAGCCCATGAAGCACCTGAAGAAGCCCACACTGGAGCATGGGGGGTTCTCCCACAGAGACACTATGACTCCTGGGTAAGACCCCCAAGGATTGTTCCCTGCAGGAGGGACACCATGTTGTCAGAGGGAAAGAGGGTTTTCCCCTAAAGAGGATGAATTGGGAACATTGTGGACTGGATTGAGTCTCACTTCCCCCATTCCCTGTCCCTCTGGTGCAGCAGGAGGGGAGGAGCAACCCCAGGAGTGGGGCTTGGGAGAGGGAAGGGATGGAATGTAATAGTTATACATAAGGTTTTTTTTATGTATATATCCTTGTCTTACCCTGAATTGATTGTTGTTTTGGTTATGGTTTTCTTCAGACTAAACTTTGGGGTTTTCATCAATGTCTGGTCTGTCTTTTGCCTGTGATCATAAGTGCTGAATGAGCTCTCCTTGTCCTTGGAGTCTCTAACCTTCACTGTGTTTTCATCTTCCCATCTCTCTGGAGGCAGGTAGGAGTGAGTGTGGTTTGCCAGCTGGGAGGTTAAACCACAACAACAAACCAAAACACCAAATTTACTACCAGTAAACTTCAAGGTTTGGGTGGTTTTTTTTTTTTGGGGGGGGGGGGAAGGGGGGAAGGGGGGGTTTTGGGGTTTTTGTTGGTTGGTTTATTTTTTTAATGAATACAACAGTTACATAGATATATACCTGTGTCTATATATATGCACACTTATCCCC
Source organism: Bucco capensis (assembly GCA_013396975.1). NCBI lineage: Eukaryota > Metazoa > Chordata > Aves > Piciformes > Bucconidae > Bucco > Bucco capensis. Next base: position 69,734 of record VWZO01012014.1, on the reverse strand, counting down.
TTCCTCTGCAGTCACTATAGAGAATGACCTGGAGTGTTACAGTGAAACCTGGTCTAGTGATTGGCATCCCTACTCAGTGTGGGGAGGTTGGAACTAGATGATCTTTAGGTTCCTTCCAACCTGCCCATTCTATGATTCTATGAACCCCCAAATTAGCCATGCAAATTTCACACTAGTGGCAGACTGCAGTAGGTGGAGGTAGAGTTTCTTGGATTCAGTGTGGGCACACTTGCTTCCCAGCTGGTCCTGAGTAACATTACTATCCTCTGTCCCTACAGCTGCTTCTTGTTGTCTTCCCCTGGGGGAACTGAACTCCTGCCAACATCCTTGCTCCCTGACCTCATTCTATCAAAAGAGGTAGAAAAAGGTAATGTTAGAAATGTATTAAAAAGTGATTAGATTCACCAGGGATATTTTGCTGAAATGACCAGGAAGCAGGCAGCACAAATTGGGAGACCAATCTGTGGGGGTGGTGATGTGGCTTGTTGACCCACCAGAGATGGACAGCACTGCAACACTGCTGCACTTGACTGGCTTTCATAGGATGCCATTTAACCTCTCAATACCTTGAGTTCTTCATTGAAAGATTAAGAAGAGTACCATTTTGTGGGTATAATGCAAAGCTTAATTAAGAGTTGCAAAGTATTTTTTGTGGCTCCTCAGAGAAGAGCTCTAATAGTGCAAAACAACATCAGGTGCTGAAATTGTAAATCCTTTAATGACAGAGCCTTGGACTCATGAGATCTTCAATGAGGTAATTAAAACTAGTGCTGTGAACAAATGTAATGAGAACACTACTAACTTCAAAAACAATAACAGTGTTCCAGGGTCTCAGTTTGGGCCAGATATTTCTACTGCTGACTTTTAAAGTAAAGAGAATGTTAGTGCTTTGGTAATGTTTATAAAAGAAAGTATTTAAATTCTGAATCCTAAAAAGTATATTCTTAAGCTGTGCTTTACTTAGGTTACAAATGGAACAACACACATGCATGTCTTCCTTATGGATCACAACATTAGAAAATCCAAATAATTGAGAACTGTAGTTTTATATTTTCCTCTATCACTGAGTCAAGAGACTTCATTTTGGCACCCCTTAGTCAACTTTGCATGGCTGAAATGAGGGAACATCTGAAGCTTTGTGCTTTTGGCATGATTCTGTTCAATCATGTCCTTTCTTACCATTTGGGTTTTTTCCTCAACTACTTGTGTCTCTCCATGAGTTTACTTTCTATGTTTCTAATAAGTACTTCAACCCATTTCTAAACTTAGTTCATGAGGTAGAGAAATATCCCATTTAATAAACTCAGAATTATACACTTCAACCATCATCTATGTCTGTAATGTCACAGTTATTTGTTCCTTATACCTCTTTGTTTTCCTGTCTCTCTTCTTCATGTCTGCAGCACTAAACAGATATATTTTTTGCACATCTGCAATTTTCCTCCCCCCTCTCATTTTATCTTTTGATATTGCTTCTATTCAAAAGCAAATAATACCAAAATTGAAATGATTATGCTTTGATTTCAATGCCATTTTTCAACAGGCATATGGAAGGAAAATAGCTTTGTCTTGCTTTCTAAGGACTGAACAAAAATTGTACCAAAATATTTCATGACAAAAAAAAATCAGGTTAAAAAACAAAGCAGAAAAAAAACAAACAGAAAAAGAGTTTGATAAGATTCTATGGAAATAGACACTAAAAAGTACCTACACCACTCAAAAGAAAATCCCTTTCTGTGCTCATTCCATGCTCTTTTTGAGGGCTCCTAAAACTACTTTGTGGCACTTTGTGCCACTGAGAGTTTTGTGTCTTTACTTGCACAGAGTAGGGTGGTGATAGTGGAGTATTGGGCCCAGACGAAGAAAAAGCAACATATTTTATTAGCATTGTCACTGGCCTAATGTTTAATCCTTGCCCACAACTCCATCCTCTGCTCTCCTATTCTGCAAGTTAGGTTCAGAGAGTTTGTTTTCTATCTCTCATTTTTTCTTCTATTACTTAGGTCTGTGATGCTTGATTTCACTGACCAATTCTGCAGAGTGGGGTACAAGACTACCAGAAATGAGAGAATGATATACTGTCCATGCTGCAAGCTTCTCTCTGACAGTGGCAGTAGCAGAGGGTGATTAGGAAGAGTACACAAGCTTTGTTCCTTTCTGCGCTCCGCTGACCCTCAGGCTCCACCGCATCTTTTTCATCATTTGACTAGGGACATTGCAAGGACTATCCCCTTCTACTTCTCTTACTTTCTATTTATGGAGCTATTGTCCATGTTTGGTCACATCTCTCTCCTGCTGATACTGTCTGCTGCTGTGAAAACTGCATCAGGAATTTCCAGAAGTTCCCTGTCCCCTATATGCAAAAGTGCTGGGGTTTATTTGTTTTAAATTTAATCTCTACTAGTTGTATTTTCTCTAGTTGCAGTATTGCAAGCTTTGATGAAAGTCATTTCTGCATAAACCCTATTCAACACATTCCTGATTTTGCAATTCATGATAAGGTACCCCTTCAGTCTTCTTTCTAGACAGAATATATCCTAATGCTCCTTTTAGTCTCTCCTGGTAAAGGAGTTTTTCTGTATTCTTGATCATTATATTTGTCCTTCTCCACAATTTTCTTTGCCTTTACTGCATCTTTCCTGAGATGCCAGGAACAAAAGCACTCACAGTGCTTGTAGCTTGTAAAGATTTCATACAATGGCAAAAGGATATTTGCTGTCTTATTTTCAACAGTGCCATACAGATAATTAGCAGAAACCTATGAAAAAATGTAGGTGGCTTTCAAACTGATGCTTTCAGTCCAAATAGAAGAGTTACATTGATGGAGTCCTTGGTCCCCATTGCAGTTCCCCATTGCAGTTCCCTTAGCTGAGCTGCAAGGCAGAATTTGAAATCCCAGGGCAGACTGAGTTGAAACCACAACATGCTTAGACATATTTTCAGAGCTAGGCACCTGAGAAAGAATACCAACAAAGACACAGTTTGAAGTAGAGATCTGTGAGTGCCAAGGGACACACACGTCCTGTGAGAGCAATGAAACCAGAACCTTAGCTATATCTAGGTATGGCTACCTGGGTGTCCTGCAATCATGGTCATGTGGTTGTTTTTTGGGGTATTTTTGTGTTTGTTTTTTTTTCAGCAAGCCTTGTCAGCTATAAAGCTACATTTTAAAATGATTTAAATGTTATTCTTAAGTGAACATGAACTTACAGATTCAGAAGTGGCAAAATCCCTAAATCATAAGTGATACCACAAGTTTCTGTTCCCTGCTTATTTTGTTATTCACCCAAACAAACATGGAACTGCAACCACAAAGATGCAAAACTTTGCATCTCAAACAGTAGGAGAAACCAATTCAAATATTTTTTCCTTCCCTGCAAAATAGTATTTTGTTTGTTTTCAAGGTTAGGATAATTAAACTATTTCTGGTTTGACACATTGCTGCTCATGGTGAGTCTTCTCCATCTTGATCTGGTGATTGGTTTTAGATATGTATTTTAGATTTAAAGTTTCAAAGACACCACTGTTTTTCCTGTTCGGGGAAAAAAATTACTTTTGAGTTAATAACTGAGCAGTTGGAGAAATTTGTTTGTCTTTTTTTTTAAAAAAAAACCCAGTAGTTTTCAAACTAATCAGGACCTTTTAAATTATAAAATTCAAAAATTCTTAAGGATCTGAACTTCATTGTTTTAGTATATGACTTGTTTTGAGTTTTCCATTTTGGAAGATGGAATAATAAGATTAAGGGTATGAAAATTAGACATTGGCAGTAACAGCAGCAGCAGGGCAGAAGCTGCCCTGCAAATCTTCCTGTTCCTGATGACTCTGTAGGACATGTTCTACAGGATCGATCTCACAAGAAGCAATGTCTTAGCTACATGAGACTAGAAATCTGGACTTGTATGAGGAAAAGCTAGTTAGGCATCCAGCTCAGGCAAACATTTTCCAAATACATTTCATTAGAAATTCCGTTTACACTGACAAGACCATAACCATCATGTTCTTAAAGCTGCATTTAAAATATTGGGTTAAGTGGACTAATTGCAGAACTCCAAGAAAATGAAGCAAAACTTTTTTGTACTTTTTCAGAAGCCTGCCAACACACTTTCATTTCCATAGCAATACAGAGCATCTATACAAAATGGAAAGCATAGTTATTCTGGAATACACTCTCTCTTAATTGCAAAACTCTGCATTTAGACCTTTACCCTAGGGAGTAATAAGTGAAAGAAATCCTGCAATAGCTATTTTACATAAAACCTTGTAGACTGAAGCATACAAAATATTTCATTGTCTTCTTTTCCTTTATTATTGTCTATCTGATCTTATGCTCTTCCTCTTTATGGGGAGAGGTATATGTATGATGGGATGGAGTGCTAAGCAGATGTGTTACCATGGCAACTGCTACCCGTTACCAGACCAAAAATCAGTGATGAAGTCCAAACCTGACTTTTTTACTCTGTTACCTGAGGCTGGCTATTTTCAGTGCTTTCACACGTTGTTCTCAGTCTTTTCTAGTTGTTTTCTTCATTGTATTCTCCAGATACTCAATAGATGACCTAAAGGAAGGCCACTGGCCATAGCACCAGCAATCTTCCCTTCACAGTCCAGTGTTATTATTCTGTAAAGAAAGGTCATTACCTCTGTTTAGTGTTTCTCAAATATTATTAATGCTTTTTTTCTTTTCAGACAGCCTGGGAAATAGAGAAGTGTTTTGTTAATCTTTTTGCAGCAGTTTTACATGGTACAGTATCAACTAAGATCATGCCCATGAGAGGTGAAAATATTTTGCTTTCTTTTCTTCTTAGCAGTTTCTGTACTGTGTGATCGAATTCCACATCATAAAAATTCTGTATATTTTCCATTTTCTCAGGTAAAAAATAAAAATATTTTGTGAAGTTTAAGTTCAGGAAATAATGTCTGAAACAGTGGTAAAATACTGTTTGAGAGCTGAATAGAGAGAGTCTCCTTAAATTTTCACAGGCAAGTAGGAAATATTTCCAGACATACTTGGTAAAAATACATGGGTATGTATATGTACTGGTTAAAAGAGAGAGAGGTATCCTACAATTACACTACAAATGTCCTACAAGTTTTAGAAAAGGTAAATATGCAAACTTTTTATCAAAGATAGCAATAGAATCAGAGCTCTCATATACTTTCTCTCTGAAGAATGGGACACTTGAATGCATTTTCTTTTTATCACAACCAAAACACTTTAACAGTGACTTCATTTTCATTAACCTGGAAAGTTTTTACTCTAAATGAATTATGAATGAGATAATTTTGGATACCTAATGCCAGCTTGTGAGCTCACAGATACTATTTTCCTGTGTTTTCTATTTCTGAGAGTAAAAAGTAAATAGCGAGTTTACCACTCAGATTTCCTGCATCAATTTTGAACAGTATTGTAAATCAGCACAGAAAGAAAAGAATACTGAGAAGTCAGTCCAACTTATTTGCAGTTACAAATGCATTTACTGTAGATACCCGTCACCTTAACCAGCCTGTGGCAATGAAAGTACACATGCTGCCTTCAAGTAACATCTGAAACACCAAAAACTGTAGCATTCAAATACCTGTATTTTACAGAACCACCTAGGTATTGGTTTCTTCAGTGGGCTTGCTATTTGTCACTGAAGATCAAGACATTCAGTCGCAGCACAGAAATAAAGTGCAAGGACACTCCCGTTAACTGAGCTCCTTGGAAATAGAGGCCTGGGATGTTTTGTTCACAGGCAGCATTCTTGTTACATCAGTTTTACTGGATCATTGCTACAGTATAAACTAGCCACTGAGTTAAAACTGATGAGGTTACTAAGTATTAGAACATTACTTCTTCTTTTTCTAGCTTTGCCAAGAAACCCCTCTGTTCGCTAGGGAATGAAACATAGGATTATGTGCTTAGTACATTTCTGTGGAGGATCCAAGAGACCCTCACACACACCAAGAATTTAATTATTTTTTTAAATAACAAAATTTTTGAAATTAATTAACCTGAAGAGAATAGAGGTTTAATTTTCCTAGGAACTCGTTGTGGTTGATCTATTGGTTGTGATCCTTGATTACTTAAGTAAAAAGAGCACGTGGTGCTTCTTTAGCGTGACTAGAGATTTCTCTTTAAAGGTTACTTATAGGCTACAGCCAGCTCTTCCTAATATTCCTTGCCAAAGTGGACATCACTGGAGCATGATGCGTGCCAGTTTCTGACACAGCCCATAAGAAGCTGTTCCACTTGGCAAATGTTAGACTTTAAATTGTAATGACAGCTAACACTGCCCTAAAATCTACCCTGGTCTTGGGAATAGAAAGACAGAATTTTTCCATGCTGCCTCAAAAGTTGCCACTGCTTCAAGTGTTCTTGATGTATTGCCCGACTGCTTGTTGTTTTCATTTGTTAATTTTATCAGGGCTTCCAGTATGGAAACATTACAAAGAAAAAAGCTACTCAATCCTGTAGAGACTGGTAGAAACTGCTGTTGTGTTTTTCAACAGGAAAGCCTGACTTTGACTCGATACTGATGTTAAGCAATACACTACTGTGAAATCAGGCCTGTGGAAATCAGAGGTACTGAGCACCTGTATCTCTTGCTCAAGCCCAAATGAGTAAGGAGCAGAAATGAGGATGAAGGTTAAAGTTAGGATTTGGAGAAGCATTTGTGAGGCTGAATGCTTGAATTTCAGACTGAATGATTTTTCATTTCATGGGTACTTTAACAGATGCACTTGATTCAATAGAGATCAATCCTCTGGATAACAGCATTAATACTAAAATATTCCATTATGGTCAGTACATTTGTAATGAATATATGAATTATTAATGGCAGTATTTCTTCTATAGTTTTCTACAGCAGCAGTTGGGGATTTCCAAGCTAATTCAATCCCAGGATATATCAAGCAATTTTTTTCCAATAGAAATAGGAAAGTATTTAAGGTCATTGTACTAAACACTGGTACACTAAACACTACAGTATGTATTTGGAACTCCAGAAAGATAAATTTATATAGGAATCAATGCAGAAAAAGGCTCCTAGGATGATTGTGGTGAAAAAATTGATCTTACTGGTAGAGACTAAATGTATGTGACTAAATTTGCCCAGCTGAAAGCTCCCTATAAATACCTCAGGGGAGCAAACATTAAAGAAACAGTTATATTTAATAAAGAGCTATACTGGAACAAGAATACATTACTCTAAAATGGTCATGAATACATTTACAGGATGGTTCCTAAATATCCAGTCAATGAAATTCATTAATTATTTTCCAGACAGCATAGTAAGTGCAAGAATGTAAAACATTTTTTGGATGGTTTTGGATGACCTTTTATTAAGAGAATTATATGAAGTAATTATTTGAAACAGCTGAGAATGATCCTCTCTTTTCATATGGTGAAAGTAGTATCTTGTCTTATTTTCTATGTAGAAAAAAAATACAAATAAGAAATTCTGTCTTTCCTTGAACATAGGAAGCCAGTGACTTGTGCAATTGTGTATCTCACCAGAATGAGGGCTGTTTGTAGAGGAAACCTGGACACACATTTGTAGAAGGGCTGAAGGAGCTCAGCACTGGGTGTTGGGGATAAGGAGATTTCTGGACTGGAAATTGCTGCTGCAGTAAGGTTCAAATAAGTGAACATCTTTTCTGGTAGCAGTGCTGCACCTAGGTCTTCCCTGTAGCTCTCCTCTATTCCTTCATTATAAACTTGCTTCTTACTCCAGTACTACTAAATGAGCAGTTAGATAAGATATTGCACTTCTAATTATCCGTTGCCACCTCCTATCTTTTCTCTGCCTTAGAATCAATTCTAATTTTTTAATGCCCAGCTAAGCTGCTCTTCTTTGACAAACTTCAGAAGACAAAGAAATCTTTTCACCTGGTCACCAGTAGGTATATTCTTGCCTCTAACATTAATTTCTTCTCCATTTCTCCCCAGCCTGATCCATATTAGCACATTCTTCAGTTCTTTCTGCTGTTTGGTCATGGCACTCTCATTTATATAGAAGTCAACTGCTTCATTAAGTCTTTGTATTTTTCTTAGCTAAGAGATTTAATTGCTCTATCTGTGTCAATAATATTTTACAGATGCTTACAATTATTATATTGAATTTAATTGGTTCATTTAAGGGTTGCCAGGGCAATATCACATGAATGCTGGTTAGCAACAGGAACTCAATGAAAAGTTAGAGTATTTAGTGGTTGTTCTTATTAAAGATACTCCAAGAAGTTAACTTAGTTCTTGCCTGGAAGCAAAATGAAGAAACAGACATTATTGAGGTGTAATATATACAGTGGAGGTGTCCAAAACTTCACACCCAGCGTGGTTTTTCTGCAAGGGAGACTGATAAAAATACAGGAAACATTCTGCATATTGTAGATCTTTAAACGTGAATAGTTCTAGGAAGAACAGAAACAACAAGTGCCTGTCCTTTTGCATCTTGCATCACACAATAATGTTCTTGTAAAGAAAAGAAGTGAGTTTTGGGTGGTTTTTTTTGCACACTCTACTGGGCAAAATTCTCAACCTGGGGAGGAACAAAAGCTTCATAAAGGACATAGACATGAGTACTACATTGAGAATATGGTGAATGGAGAAAGAGAGTAGGGAATAAAGCAGATGTCAAGAAATAACAGAAGGTAAAACAAAGAATTTAAACAATGGAAGGATTAGCTACATGAACACCTGCCTTCTGGCTGCTGGAAAGGAACATTTCTCTTTCTACTTTGAGACTGATAATTGAGTATTAAATGTGGCATAGTATTTTTCATTTATATTTCACTTTAACTGCACTGCAGACAATCCTCATGTAGAGAAATTATGCCTTCTCAAAGCCCAAGAGGTTACAAATAATTACTTTAATAGTAATTGAATTATGTCTTAGTATCAGTATCATATACGAATTATATTTGAAAATGCACTAGTGATGATATGTAAGGTTTCAGTTCTACTTAAAGTGATACATGCTTCAATTATATGTCAACTGATATTAGTATTAAGCATAATGAAAACTATACATGCTCCTGTGTATCCTTTTTTAAAACTACTTTAGAGGCTTTGCAATAAATCTTGCAATCCATTGGGTATGGCATTAGCATCTGTACTACAGCCTAATATTGCCACTGTAAACCAACATTACATTTATTCCATACAATACCCATCTTTCACTTGCATGTTTCAGCATAGATACTGTAAATGTCTATGAATAATACCATTATAGAAATTTGGCACAAAATTTTGGCACTAAATATTTTGACCCAAATCAATACTTTATTTCATTTCTAGATATACTATTGAAATTAAAAAAGGTCAGTCCAAAACTTTAGAAAATAGATAAAAAAAAAGATCATGAGACATTACAATCTGGGACTTGTGAGGATAATTCATACTTTAATACATACAACAAAAATAAAGCATGATGAGGGACATCTTTTGTGAAATAAAGACCACAAAGTTAAGTAAGCTGAAGTATGCAGTCATCTGAATTTTTATGGCAGACATATGGATGACATGCAAAACTAGGTTTCCAGTCTTAGCGTTATTTCTAAAACTCAGATGTCAAAAAATTGAAGGGAACAAAGTAGTGAAGCTGACTGACATAGCATGTCCAAATTGCTTCATGACTAGAATGAAATGCATAATTCATGCATCAAATAGCAATTGAAATGCTCAAAAATTACAAGAAATTTCATATAACTGACTCATAACTGCACTTGTAAATATTTCGAGCAACATTTTTCTTCCTTTTCTTTTAGACATACTAAAAATGCTAGGTACTATTAAAACTGGAATGGTTTCTGGATCTAATCTAATTCGGCAGTTCCTATTTATTATACAAATAATAAGGTATAAATTACTGAACCTATTTCTATTCTGTATGCAGCCTTGACTGTGATGCCAAAAATGCACTTGTGTATAATAGCACAGTTTAAATTTCAATCTGCAGGTACATGGATAGACATTATTTTCACTGTTCATGGTGGGTTTTTTTTTTGTACTTTCTAAGTGAATATATCATTAAATGATCAGGCTTTAATGAATGTCTGAGTTTCAAGTAAAAATTTTGCAGATATCATTTGATTTTCATGGATGTGCCTCTCCTCCCTCCAAAGTCAATGAGATATATAACCTTAACTATGATGAAAACAATGATGAGACTTGTGTGTTTGTCCAATTTTCTCTGATATTTCATGTGTAAATTCAGGAAGGAAGAAAGGGAATGAAATGCAGAGCATCCTTCCTTTGGGAATTACAGTGAAATAAGGTTGATGAAGTCTTTATTTTTTGGGGGGAAAAGAAGTACTGTACTCTCTTTACACAGTGATTACTGTAACCCAGTAAACATGATCTTATTATACTCTTCACATAATTATTAAGAATACTGATAGCTTTTTTATTCTAGTTTTGGTTTTATTTTATCTTTCATGTAGTAATTTATAAAGGTAAACTATTACAAATTTTTGCGTGCCTAGGGAATAACAAGCATGGCCTAATCTCTAATGTGGCTATAGTAAGAGAGGAACACTTACAAAGCTACTTGTTTTAAAACCCCCATTTATTATGACCATAGAGAAGTGCAGGTAAGTGCTAGCCTTGGCCTGATAAAAGGAACAGTGTAATGATTATCTATTCACGTTAAGCATTCACACTCCTGTGATAATAATTTGTTCTGAGACCAATACCAAAACAAGCCATTAGATGATGAGTGATAGTGTTTGAGAGTTTCTTATATCCTTCCTCTTAGTGCTGAGGTGTTCTGGTAATTGCAAGGTCAGCAATACAAACCTAAAAAGAAATCTGTCTCATGAAAAGGAGGAAATACACTCCTAAAACATACAAGGTATGCACAGAATGGATGAAAAATCATCTCATTGGGATTCACCTCAATGGTTGCAGTTTTAAATATAGTTTAAAACCTCTTTCTAGGTTTTAAACTATATTTGACCTCCTTTTCCTGCATAACCTTTCAGAAGGATATATTTGAGGTGTGGCTAAAATAGACTTTATAAATGTGTTAACTCTTACTCTTCAAGTTGAAAGAGGAATACATTTTTTACTCCCTTGCCAAAGTGAAATGCTAAGAAGCAACTAATTTCATGGAAGCTCTGCTTCTTTTGGGATTCCTTCCTATTGAAAAGTCCTTTTCAATCTTCATGCAGCATTTTACTGAATGTTAAACTGTATTTTAAACATCTGTAGAAGATTTCAAGAATATGGGTTACTGAAAGACTGAGCTATTTTATTACTGGCCCTCAAAGTGGGACCAGATTCAATTCCTTCCTCTACTTGAAGTAATTTCCACTCATATTTCCCACTTCCCAGAGGAGTTCTCACATTGTAAGGATATCTGGCCTTTTTGAGCGGGATCTGACCAACTCTCTGGTTAAACCTAATCTAACTCTCACAGAAGAATGCTGTTTTCTGATTAGTGTATGGGGGCTTTACCCCCTGCATTAAGCACATTAAGACAGTTCTACAATGAAAGACAAGAGCCTATGTTCCTCTTTCCCTCATTTCGCACATGCTCCACATCAGCCTCTTTGTGTTTGGACTAGATAACTTGTTCCATGTAGCAACACCAGGACAGTGTGGATTATCTCTCAGTTGCAATATTAATAGCTATTTTAATGTCAAGAAATATTTAAGTATGGTGTACCTAGAGAATAGACTGTGAGAATCTTTATGCAGTACTAATTTTGGGCACTCATTTTGAATCTGCAATACTAATTAATGCTTATGTGTTTTGTACAAAATACAGAAGGATTAGGATTAGGAAATACAGAAGGAGAGGATTAGACCCAGGTCAGTAAACTCCAAGTACACTTAGATCTACTGAATGCTTCAGAATTTAGCTACAGGGGATGCAATCAGGATGAATCATATCTCCCTACCTTATCCAAAATTATTTAGTGAGAGTTATGAATTTGTGCATGATTTTATCAAAAGTGACTTTCATGAAGTTGTTATTGTTTATCCTTAAGACTGAATTAATTGTCAGTCAACTCCACCAGATGAGTCATGACAACCATTAGAATTCACTCAAAGTTGATATTTTGTAAGGTTCAGAATATGTGTTTTTGACTCCTTTTATCTTTTGATATGGAAAATATGTTCTAAGCCTCTTGCCTTTAAGTACAAATATGAACATAAGTAACACTCTTAGACTATAAAATTGAAGAAAATTTTGGGTCTTGCAATGACTGCTAATTAATTGTCTATATATTTTTAAAGAGTCTTTCCATATATTTTAATAACTTTAAGTCTTTCTATCAGAAGAAAGGAAAATAATTAAGATTTTAATACTCAAGATATACTTGATTTTGAAATAAATCTTGATCCACTATGAAGTGCCAAATGCCTTGCTAGAAGCATTCAAAAGACCTCTTCTATTGTTAACATTTTCTTAATGATTGTAATTAATGATATATCATATTGTGTTGACAGACTAAGGAGTTTTTGCATATTTTCTGAGATGTACTTTGGATTCAGGTTTCCCAAATGAAAAAAAAATCATTTAATGAAAAAGTATTTACTAATAAAGTAGAAAAGTACAATTTGTACATAGCATAACAAAGTACAATTCACATAATTTTACAAGTCTGCATTTTTTCTTGTGATATTTTCCTAATTTACAGTATTATTCCATTTAATGTATTTCAGAAGAGAACCTTAAAAACAACAATGCTTCCTGACTCAGAAAATTAAGAACAATCTTGTACAGCATGGGAATGCTCTCCAAATTACACATACAATTTACTTAGGTTTGTTGAGCAGATGAGAGAATAATTATATGTTTAACTACTTTGTTGAACTGGGGTCCATATCTTGTTAAATTCACATGTCTAAGTGGATAGCCTTGAATATAAGTAGCTTGATAATATGCTGAAGTATGAATGTAGTACAGTTATTGATATATAAAAGTTTTTCCTTTAAATGATCAGCTCTAGTAAAAATCATAAAGTCAGTAGTTGCCTAATTTCTTGTTTCATACATGAAATAAATTTACCTCAATAATATTTTCTCTGGCTATTAAATAGTGACAATTTGAACAGATCAAAGAATGACTTTGTTCTCAGGAAAAGCAGAAAATGATACTGAGCTACAGCAGCAACAGCAACAAGAATGAAATTGAACATCAGCTCATGCAATCAAAGTTAAGTTTCTGATGCTCAAGAGGAAATCTTCAGTAAACCCCAGTTCAAATAAAATAAAGGAAGTGACTTCCACTCCTGTGTTGCCCATTTCTTTAGGAAAGTGCTGGTTGGTGTTTTTCCAGTTTGCCTGCAAGGCTCATCAGATTAATTACTTCTCAGTTGTGACAAGATTGGGAAACCGTTTCTATTCTTTATTTTTTATTTCTTTTAATAATGGTTTTCCTTCATTTCTGTCTAATCTCTGTCTCATCACTGTGGTATGAAAAGGAAATCTTTCAGTGCATTGCCCAGACTGCTGCAAATGTTATCCTGATGGTAGCATAGGATTAAACATAGACTTTTTTTTTTTCTTAAGCATTTGTATCCCTGTTTGTAGCAGGCCCTCTACTCTATGGAGGAAGGCTGAGATCTTTCCCAAAGCACCTAAACGTGCAGTGAAATATTGGTATTTGAATTAGAGCCTAATCAGGAGCAGCAGAAAAAGTGATGTGTTTCAGCTCTGTCTTTTTCGTAGCCAATTACTCCAGGTTCCTAGTGTTCATGTCTTCCATGTACTTTCTTTAATTAGCACTTTATTAGTTTGGCTTCAGAGAGCTGGTTTTGGAGAAAATTTTCCTGAAGCTGCCAAATGGTCACAAGCAGGAGGTGACTGAATTTAGTCTTAGGCAATAGGCATCTGCATGCATTCTTTGAACCTCAGTGTGCTTTAATAGATGTGTTCCCAATAATTTATGCCCAGAGGGATGTTATGCTGTCAGCAAATGCATCTGAGTAACTGTCTCACATTATTACCACTGTCTATAAGCTATTCATTTAGATCTATTTTAATAATAGGATTCTTGACTCCTCCCCATTAAGCTCAAGTTGATTTATGTTAATAGCTAAGGAAATATGAAACGCAAGGGCCTAATTTTTGGTAGATTGGACAGGGAGAAAAAAGCAGCAATTTCTGTTCTGTACAATCCTTTTTTATTGCTTCCATTATGGATAGGTCTGTTGTCTTCATTTTACAGCTATTAACCCCTGATACTGCCTTCAGAGATGATTATTAAGGAGGACTGTGCGTGTCAAACCGGCAAAAGAATTGAATAAACACAGATGATTTATTAAAACACGGACCATTTTTCCTCTGTTTACTGAGAAATGGTAAATTCAGCAGAAGAAGTAATTGTAAATCCTGCAGCGGTTTTTTGGTTTTTTTTAAATAGGGAAAATGGTAGCAATGTCAGTGATATTTTTCCATTTAAAAGCTGGACAACTGATCAGGTTCTTTGGCCTATTGGATGCCCTTCATGTGGTGTGCCTGAGGGCAGGGAGCAGGCAGTGGAAGTTGGCTGAGGTCAAATGGAAGAAGGCCACAAGTGGGAACAATTCCTATTTATACAATAGGGAGTTTATTTCAATTCTCAGTGACTGATACCAAGCAGGTGTATTTTTGTTGGTTTGGGGTTTTTTTGTCTTTTTTTTTTGTGTGTGTGTGTTTGTTTGTTTTTGTTTGTTGGTTTGTTCTCCCAGATTCACTAACCCCTGTCAGCAGGTCTATGTACAAACAAGGTAGATCCTTTCCTGAGAGGAAGAGTCTGTGTTTCAGGGTCTCTGGGTAGGACCTGCTGCCAACTCTTTCCCTTGTTAGTATCACTTCACACTTTCCCTCACTGCGGTTGTAGTCTGGAGGATGCAAGGAGGATCACAGTATTCTAGCTGCTGGAATATCCTTTTAGAAGTTTAATGAAATTTTTGAATGCTACTACAGAAGTTACTGAACATGCACTTTCCCATTTAATAGCAGTGTTGTCCCTGAACAGCTGACTCATGCCTTTGTTGGTTCACAAGCATGAGTTCTGGGAGAAGTTGCTGAAAAGATGATTATTTACCAACAATTTACAAGGTCTATGTGTTGCTTCGTAGTTATATCTCAACTGATTTAAACAAATGAAAATATTAAGAGAATGCAACAGTATTTATTTTGAATCACTTTATTTTTTCTTACACCACAGCTAAAATAAATATTTTCTTCTAGCTAATAAAAAACATAAATTAAGAAAGTGATTCACTCTTCATTACATAAATAGTATGCATGAATTCAATAGACTCATTTGTATTTTTAAAGGAGCTTGTTCAACACAGAGATCAACAACTAGTTCTGATATACACCTTAAATAGTCATTTAGATCTGTGCTGAGGGGGTACAAAATGCTACAGAAGGCTAAGCTGAGGGCACACTCGTGGGCTTCTTTACATACATATCTCAAATGTAAAGGAAGAGAATTCTGTCTTACTGCTAGCCAATAGCATTTGCTTAATAGTATTTGTTTCTTTACAGTCAATACCTTAGAAAGAATAGGCAACCAATACCTCATGGTGAAAACAGCTAGAAGATACTCTTCAATCACTTGCTATCTTACCTATTAAAAATACTTTTTTCCAAAACATATATTTTTGTAATACTCCACAAAGCACAGCAAAAATCCCAAATAAGCTGATTTTAATATCTGTCAAGATTAATTTTGCACCTATCTTAGATATGTTTATCTTCTTTTACTGCTATCAATCTTCTATTTTGAATGAATTCAGTGTCTTGTAGTGCCACAGCCATGCATTTTCAGCTGGTAGGTGGCAGAACTTCCTTGGAAATGAGGAAGGATAAACATTGAACTTCATTCATCGACAGCACCAACAGCACTAAGAGGAGCTGAGGTTTGACAGGATCACTAGAGTGCTTCAGCTAATGAAAGCAGGAGCTCTCAGTAGTGCTGTCATGTCTCATAAACAAGGCTGCTGCACTCTGAATGACTGTATCCACAAACAAACTTAGGAAAAGCAGAAAATGTTTTTGCACCCTCTCTGGAACTTTTAAAGCTATTCAGTATTAAATCTCTTTTGAATTGCAGTTGGTTGGCTAAGAACTGGAACTTCTTGTAATGTGAGGGTTTTTTCCCAACCCTAGAAAAGGAAAACACTATAAAGCTGCATCCAAAAGTGTCTTGGGAACAAAAGGTAAGGATGCTTAGTAAGAGGAAAGCACAAAACTCCAGATAGCACTTACTGAGCATAAAAGGGAGTACATGAGGTAAATCACAGGCTTTAACCTACACTTTCTTGTGCAGCCCTAGGTGAGTCCTGGGACAAACTTGTGCTATAAAACATTAAGGCAAAATTGTCTTCCCCTGCTGTATGGTCATATTTCTACTGCCAAACCAATATGTACTCCATACAAAAAAAATCCTGTGAATGTACAAACATATTTACAATATATGAAAGATCTGAAGTCTGACGGTTGAACAAATATTGATAACATATTGCTGCTTGTATTTGCAATCAACAATTTAATCTACTTTTTATTATTAAACCCAGAATTTTGAACATGTTAATTACATCTTAATGTTATTTAATATGATAAATAATTAATGAAATATGATGGATCTTTTTGTAGGTTTTGAAATCAGAAAATTCTTATTACTTTTTAGTTAGAGGATTTTTTTCTTCTTTCTCATAAAATCAATCATAAAGCCAGAGTAAGAATTTATTTCAGCTTTTTTGTCACTAGAGCTCTATTAGGCTAAAAAGTAAACAAGATCCTTGAGATTTCAACAATCTAAATAAGAGCATGAACAATGACATTTAATTTCTGAATACTTTTCCATAACTTTACTTTTGATTTACAGTAATGTATAACACAGAAATACATAAATGTGCAAAATATATCTGATTATATTAAAAATAATTTGAATAATCTTTTAAAATCTAGAACATTATTAAGTGATCAGTTTTAATATGTAAATACAAATTGGTTTTGTTGGGTCAAGGAATAGGTCCACTTATAAGAAAGGAAACACAGAATGTGTTTCCTAATGTGGACTTATTTAAATGAATGTCTAATATTTAAACTTACATGAATGTTTGAATATTTAAGGTTTTCCTTTTTGCTTCCTTCCTTTTTCTAATGACATTCTTTTATCTTTTATTTAATCGGTCTTTAGTTCTGTCATTAGAGATTGACTGGCTCTCCAGCAATTCTTTCTTTGGGGATATCTTTTGATATGCTTCATTTTGTGACTGTCTCTAAGTTCATCACATTGTTGTTCACTAGGAAACAAGAAATAATGAGAGGAGCCAAGTGCAGCCAACAAGTACAGAAGGTAAAACATCAACATCATCTGGAAGTGAGGCACCTCAGAGCACCCAAATGAATTCACATCTTCACTTCCAAGTAACACCAGTACATACACGAACATTAAAAGAAAGAAAATACCCAAAGCTGATAATGGCAGCAAAGTGGTATTGACTAAAGTGAGGAGCAAGTGGTGATAAGCAGAGATTTCAGGTGACACTGTCAGAATAGCAAGCTAAAAATGAGATTCATCAAATATATGCAGTGTAAGCAAGATCATCATCCTGTAGGAAAGATAAAAGAACTATTACATGTATTTATATATATAAAATACAAATGTCGAAAGACCTGTAAGGAAACCTCATATTATTTGTATGCTGTTTTCTTTGAATTTTATAGAAAAAAGTTCTGTCTGTATAATATGGAGTTAGTGACTTCATTTTCACTGGCATTTTCTTTGAAAAACAGGGATGTAGAAATAAAATAACTTTATGTGTCTGGAAGTGCAAAAATAAAAAAGAAAAGGAGGAAATGGTAATTAAGATTATCTTTCTGAGGAGCATAAAGCATGTTGTACTATTGAATACTATTAGCAGCTTAACAGCCAGAGATTGTAGCTAAATTTGCCCGGTGATGTTTCAAGGATTATAATTTTTTACATATAACATTAAAAACCTTACCTGCTTATTCTGTGGTCTGTCTAGCATGAATTTAGGGACTGTTTCAGAACATCTTTCCTATAATAATACATTTGCTAAAGTATATGGAAAATTTCTTCTTCCTCATTCCTCTCCCTCTTTTATCCCTTTAAAAAAAAATAATAAAAAGTTTCTATAAAGTTAATCCTTAATTTAACATTTCTCAAAATGGTATGAGTGCTGAATACAGGAACTCTGGTAGTCTTGATTTTATTCCTGGTTCTGCAATTATATAGCTTCATTTACATTTGTAACGGTCCTTGAGCCTCAATATTTTCATCTGTAAAAGCAGAGAAATGGTAACTCAGAAATATTCCCTAAATGTAGGCAATTCTTATTATTGTGTTTAAAGAAATTTAGTAAACACATGTCAAATGTTCAGGCAGAATGATTCTTTTGTTAAGTGAACAAGAAACCAAAGCAAAACAATCGTTGCCCATCACCTTTGTACAAATCATTATGTCAGGCACAGTCTGAAAATCACTTGTGGTCTCCTGTGGCCCCTGGTGCAATAACTGTGCCGACAGCAGAGGGAGCATTAAACTCATTGCCCACGGGAAAGTGTGGGGAGTGATACCCATGTTCCTAGAATCCTTGTATGGGTAGGATGTGCTCATTAGCCTTCTGGCAGTCATCCTAGGAGAAGGACAACTCTGATTCCAAACCCGGGCAGATGGAGCTCGTTTAGCCCTGTAAGGCCTTCCATCTAAGAGGTGAAACCTCTGTCATAAGGACATGGCTGCCAGCATCCAAGCTTGCTAGGCCCTGGCAGATGAGCCTTAGGACTAAAGGGTGGGTCCAGCTCTGTGCATGCTGTGTCTCACCTAAAAAAAATCCATAGTGCAGGCTTGAGGGTGCTATCTGCTATCCTCTTTTTATCAGCGCACTTGGAAAAGGCGCTGAGGAGGAGTGTGGGTGGAGCCCTCCCTGGATCTTCGTTCGCGAAGCCTAGCCACAACGATGACAAAGCAGAAAGTTATCATTCCCCAGGAGCATGTCTACACCTCATCATGTGGCTGTCCAGTCAAGAGACCATTGGCCATCTTTCTGTCACACCTTTGCTATGTTATATGATAAGTTCACACACATGAACGAGCTGTGAGAGGGGAGAGGAACATTCCACTATGGTGTCAGTCTCTTCTCCCAGGCATAAGTGATAGAATAAGAGAAAATGGGCTCAAGTTGTGCCAAGGGAGGTTTAGACTGGATATTATGAAAAATTTCCACCAATAGTCTTGTTAAGCACTGGAACAGAGTGTATATGCCTTGATTTTCTATTAAATTCTTCCAGCTCCTTGTAGTAAACAGAGTTTTCCATGACAAGGCATCTGAACTGTTTAAATGGATAATGCCAATGACAATTATTTAGTTTTGGAATAGCCATTACCTGTTCACAATAGAAAACTGGTGGAAGGTTAGCTCTTGAATCAAACTGATTTATTCAAGGTTTTCTAGAAAAAGATATACAAAAAGCAATGTCTGACTACATCTAAGTTATTAACTTAGGTTGCTTATAATTCCGGACCTATAGCACATTATTAAATGTGACACAATACATGATTGAAAAACTTACATTAATTTTAAAAAAGTCAGAATTCCACCAGAAATATGTTTTGGTTTTTGGTCTTGTTGGGGTTTTTTTAGTTGTTGGAAGTTGGAATAGTTTTTAATGGTTTTGGTTTGTTTTTTGTCTGAAGTGATTAAATGTTGGAACTAACTCGATGGAGTGTTCTGTTTTTATGGAATGTTTTGTTGAGGGACAAGAGACCATAACCTAAACAACGCTAGTGCTGCTATTTGGATATTCATCTTGTAGAGGCAATATTAATAATTGTAAAATGATTTTAAATTTATCTATCACTGGTACGGATCTCTGCTACTTTTGTAATTGCAATCAACAAACCGATAGAGCATTTTGTGAGTTAATTGCTATTCTTCTTGCTTTGTAAAGTTGTTATATATGGAAAATACTGCAGACTTCTATTCCCTGATGACCTATTGAGTACATGAAAAATTGAGAATCCTCAGCTTGCATTTTAATAGCTTGCATCTAACTTACATTCATCTGGCATTTGCTCGTGTGCTCAGTTTGAAAAGCGGTGGCTTTAATTGTGACTTAATCAGAGAAGAATAAAATACTGAGCAGCTCAGTGCCCATTTTGCACAGACAGCTGTAAGTTTTGTGGATAAAAACGTGGCCATAAACCAGACTGCTAGGTTTCTGAGGCTTGTAATCACTAACAGATATTCTGGAAATGCAAATGGCACTGAGAATGGAATCTGACTTAAAAGAAACAACTTCCATGAAATAAAATTTTCCAATTTTTCAAGATTCTAGTTCTGAATGAATAAAAGTTCAGATATAGTTGGTTCAGTTGAGACTTTAACTGAGGTGCTGCATCTAGCTCAGCAGCACTACCAGCATCCTTTCTCACCATGTTACACATCTATTGTTTTTTTTTTTCTGAGACACTGCCCATTTTCTGGTTTGATACAATGATACCAATAAAAAATATTTGGAAAGGCTATTTTTTTATGTTTACCATCAACTTTCTTAACAGGAATAATTCTCCATTTTATTTTTTTTTCAATACTTTAAAATACAGATAGCCAAGAGGTGGTAGTAGCCCATCCTGTATTTACTCAGTGCTTTATTATTAGAAGTGTATACTTACCTTTCATTGATAGACTCAATTATCTCATATTAGATACATGATTTTTTTCCCAGGTTTTCAATTGCCTAGCATTCTGAGTGCATCTCCTATTCGATCAGTCTCAAACGTCTTTGTTAGAACTAGAGGGTAGTAAGTATCTCCTTTAAAGGCTTCATCCTCTGAAGATAGCAAGACAGGTGCTCAGGAAGCATGTGACTAGGCAGATATGAGTGAGACCAAGATCAGCCTTTGATCCTCGTGAACAGTGAGAGGACAGGGACATCCTGTTCTCCCAATCTTAAGCATCCCCTAAAGGCTTGCAGAACCCTGTGGTGTGGTTATATGCAGCTCGGTGGCTTTGTGAGGTCCATGTCCCAGAAAGCCTGCACAAATATCAGGGTTATGGATGATTGTTGCTGAAATTATCCCATAATAACCACAGGGGAAGGCATGGAAGTGAAATGAGGATGGCCAGCTAGCAATAGGGCCAAGGTCAGATACCAAGGATGATTTTTTCTTCCTCTAACCTAAAAATTTTCTCTGTAGAGGTAAGCAGGAAAGTGTATGGCTGGAGAAGCAGATTATTTTCACCTTGGCTCTGCTGTGCCTCCAACCTTGCTGCCTAGCAGTGAGCACTTGACTGAGGATTAGGAAGTGCTTCACACAAGGAGCCAGCTGGTGTGAAGAGTGGCACAAGGCTGGAAGAGAGCTTCCTCATCTAACAAAAAAACTCACATTTTGCCAGAGAAATAGGGTGATTGGCTGGACTTTTTCCCAAAACACCTAACTCTTTCCATCTTTGTCTTTTGTCTCCTCTTTGAGGGAGGAGTGGGTGAGCCTTGAGGAATAAGACAGATCTCCATCTTGGTCTGTTCTCCCTAGTGGAGAGTGATAGGACGAGGGGAAATGGATGTAAATTGCGCCAGGGGTGGTTCAGCTTAGATATTAGGAGGAATTTCTTTACTGAAAGGGTTGTCAGCCATTGGAACAGGCTGCCCAGGGAGGTAGTTGAGTCACCATCCCTGGAGGTGTTTAAGAGACAGGTGGATGTTGCATTGGGGGGCATCATTTAGCAGGTTGATAGGGCTAGGACAAAGGCTGGACTCAATGATCTTCAAGGTCTCTTCCATCTGTAACTGTTCTATCATTCTATGATTCTACCTGAGTGTGCAGGAAGATGACAAACTGCATGCGTGGTCAGAAAGATGGTGTGCTGATTTCTTAGTAAGAATCATCTATTGCTGAACAACAATGTTACCAACTGGTAGTGTTTAGTCCCTGAAGGCAACAGTGAAAGGAATATTATTATACCGGGACCCAGACTGTGATGCAGTTTCTTTTGACCAAATTCTGAAATGAAATTCAAGCACCACTGTGGGAAGATCTCCTGTGCTGAGCACAGTGTAAGAGACGCTCTTAATCAGGAGTAAATGTTTCACTCTGCCATTTCTGTGGCAGAATGAATTTTATCCATATCTTCAGAAACATCTAATCAGAAGAACTAACTTCTTTCCTTTACCAAGTAAAGGCAATTGAGGTATGGACAGTGCAGCAGCAGCAGTCAGAGGTCTGTCAAAAGACAGGTAGTTATACAATCTGTAAAAATAAATAAGTTATCTTTTCTTACTTATGGGAAAGGTCCTGGATTGTCAGAAACAAGTCATAAGGTCTGTTTAAATACTGAGGGAAAACTCAATCAATGGACTGTAAGGGATTCCATAAAGGGAAGTCCTGCTTGACTGATCTGATAGCCTTTTACGATGGCATAACTAGGTGGATAGATGAGGGGAAGGCAGTGGATGTGTTTTTTCTTGACTTTAGCAATGATTTTGATACTGTCACCCATGGTATCTTCATTGCCAAACTTCAGAAGTATGGATTGGAAGACTGTGCTTGAGATGGACTGAGAACTGGCTGAAGGACAGAGCCCAGAGAGTTGTGGTTGGTGGAGCAGAATCTAACTGGAGGCCTGTGACTAGTGGTGTGCCCCAGGAGTCAGTGCTGGGTCCAGTAATGCTCAATATATTCATTAAAGATCTGGATGAAGGGGTAGAGTGTACCCTCAGCAAGTTTGCAGATGATACCAAGATTGAAGGAGTGGCTGGCACACCAGGAGGCTGTGCTGCCATCCAGCATGACCTGGACAGGCTAGAGAGATGGGCAGGGAGAAACTTAATGCAATTTAACAAGGGTAAGTGTAAAGTACTGCATCTGGGAAAGAACAACCCCATGGATCAGTACACGTAAGGAACTGATCTGTTGGAAAACAGCCCTGGTGAAAAAGATCTGGGAGTTCTGGTGGATGGGAAGATGACCACGAACCAGCAATGTGCCCTTGTGGCCAAGAGGGCCAATGGCATCCTAGGATGCATTAAGAGGAGCATGGCCAGCAGATGGAGAGAAGTTAATCTCCCCCTCTACTCTGCCCTGCTGAGACCCCACCTGGAATACTGTGTCCAGTTTTGGGTCCCCCAGCTCAAGAAGGATAGGGAGCTGCTGGAGAGAGTCCAGCACAGGGCCACCAAGATTATTAGAGGAGTGGAGCATCTGCCCTATGAAGACAGGCTGAGAGAGCTGGGTCTCTTCAGCCTGGAGGAGACTGAGAGGAGACCTCATTCATGTTTACAAAAGGGTAAGTGTCATGAGGAGAGAGCCAGGCTCTTCTCAATGTCATCCAATGTTAGGACAAGAGGGAATGGGAGCAAGTTGGATCACAGGAGGTTTAGTATTAACATGAGGAAGAACTTCTTTCCAGTAAAGGTGACAGAGCACTGGAACTGGCTGCCCAGGAGGCTGTGGAATCTCCTTCTCTGGAGATATTCCAGAGCTGCCTGGATGCATTCCTGTGTGACCTGGTCTAGGTGATCCTGCTCTGGCAGGGGGGCTGGACAAGATGATCTTTCTAGGTCCCTTCCAACCGCTGACATACAATGATACTGTGACCACTAAAGAAGAAGGTAGGGCTGAGAGACTAATTGAAGAGTATGCTAATTCTAGAGACTAGATTTTTTTGTGAAGAGCTGCAAAGTAGGTACAGCTGAAGGTTTTATATAGCTCACATAGTATTTGCCTCAGGCTATGAAATGAGCAAAATTAGAGAGGTGGTTCTGGAAGCCATTAAAACAAGCTGTCTGACACAGTTACACTTTTGCAATGTGATGCTTTTCTGATTAGTTCTGATATAAACCACTCAGTTCCTGCACCATTTAGGTGGATATCTGAAGCTCAGAGAAATCAGACTGAGACCTTGAAGAACATGATTGTACAATCTGTGAGACCATGGCTCCTAGAGTAGAGGTTTCTACATAGAGTATGGAAAGAAAAGGGTACAATATGGCTGGGGTGTACAAAACCCTGCAGAGGGAAGCCCAGATGAAACATCTATAACCCTCAGCCTCTGAACATATGGAGGAAGAGAGGATAAGAATTGCAGGAGTATGGGAAAAATAAGTTACGCAAAGCTACTGCAGTACAGATTTGCTTCTAGAAATATCTGCTAGCACCAAGTGCTTGCATTTTCATTGGGAGGGAGCTACTACAGGAAGAGGATGTCAGTTCATGACAGTGCTGTTTACAGGTATATGTTCTTAAGCATTTTCTGGTAAATCAGAATTTAATTTGTTCAGGTCTGGTTTGGTTATTTCACATGGAAATAGGGGCCCATTAAGTTAGGGTTATCAACAGTGACATCTGAAAGTACACAGAAAGATAAAAGTTCCACCTGCAGAAGGTAAATCAATGGTTTCTGTGTGCTAAATTGTTTCATTTTATCCTTTTTTTCAGGGTTGCATTTATGGGTCACAGTAGTTGGAGACCAGCTGTGTGATCAAAATATTATAGCCTTGGCTTCAGCAGGTTCTCTCTTCTTTTTCTGAGTTTTCCCGGATGGAGCTTTATTAGAATGGAAGCTGTCCACAAGACAGGAACCATTAAAGGAGGAATCATGACTTGCACTGTGTATGTCATTGCAAATAGTTCCCAAAGGAATTAATAAGGTTGTGGCCTAAGTAAAACATAAAACTCTACATTGCATTTTGTTCTACTAGTGTTTTGGGGAAAAGGGATTTGGATCAAAACAAAATGAGATTTATTTCTTTTTAGTCTGTGTTTTTAAATTAACACCTTGTAAAATTTGTACTTAAAAGTTATCTGTAAGGTAATATTTTTTATTCCTCATATGGTTATAAATACGAACTATCTTTTTTTCCTGATCAAATTATTTCATATTTGGACTTTTTAAGATGGGATTGTCTCTGACAGTGTTGTTAATATTCCCAGCACAATGTGAGTATCCACAATACCAGTATGAGGCATAAATAAGTTAGGTTTATAAGCATGGAAAACTTCATAATTACAATCTTTTCTTAGCTAAGGTTTTTATTTTTTTTTAAATTTAAACTACGTAAAAATAAAAACACCACTAATTTTTGAAACCTTATGTGTAAAGCAGTGGTATTAAAATGGAGATATAATTTATGTTATCACAAGTATGTAGCCATCATATCATATTCCACAGAGAGCATGTGATGAAACAGTATTCATCTGATACCTAATGATAATCCTATACAAATATCCTCGTGTGTTCTCTGTAGCATATTTATGATCTTGTTGTGTCTGGTCCAAGTTTCTTGACATTCTGAGTATCCCTTTGGGGAAATATGACATCTTGCAGCAATGTACGCTGTGCATGTCAAAAAACAATGCCAATCTGCTTCTGCTACTCTGAGTTTTAAAAGTGGAAAGAGCAGGCTGCATATTTTTTAGCATATGCAGGATGGTGATGTTTATAACACCAGCTGGAAAAGCAAGGAAGAAGGAAAAGAAAAAAACAACAACAAAAACAAAACAACAAACCTAAAATCCAACAAAATCCAAACCACTCAAATTTTATATATTAAGCAAACAATGAAAAATAGGAGGAAGGAGATCTTGAACTTTGGTGGTAGTCTGGTAACCCCAAACCTTATGGGCTCTGAAATAATTTGGCTTGTAGAATGTATAAAAAGCTTTGTATTACTAGTTTCACATTTTCCTATTCATTAAAGAAACCCTCCCCCCCAAAAATGTTGCCTCCTAAAAAAACCCCAAAACTAAATCCTTAAGAAAACTGTTAGAAAGAAATAAAATAATTACTGGGAAAATATGTAGAATAGAATGTCACCTAGATAGTTTCAGGGAGTCTCTTCATCCAGTATGTAGAAATAAATCTTTAGATACAGTAAATAAAATCTTGTAAGTCTTTGAAATCTTAGCTCCAGAAGGTGTGATGATTTCGACACTGGATATCATAGTTCAGCTAAAAATCAGCTCTAGCTTGCTTGTAGTATAAATCAGTTTGTGAATAAATCTGTCCTGATGTGATTGCATTGCTTAGAATTTTTCAACAGGCTCATCTAGAGCTAGCCCAGATCCTTCTATACTTCACAAAACCTATTATACTGCTCAAAGAATATTTAGAACACAAGAGAGTGTTACCGTGATATTTTGTGAATAAAATGACACTTAGCTGCATGTGATTTGCAACACTCATCCAGAATTTGGATAACAAAAGAAGTCTGAGTAAAAAGGAAAAAAAAAAGCTTCTTAAACAGAAGCCTCTCAGATTTCTGTTTATAAATGGACATGTAAGGTATCTCCTGAGGGATATTTATGTTCCCTTTGCAAGTCTAATTTTTGTCTATCAATTTAGAATCATAGAATCATAGAATAGTTACAGATGGAAGAGACCTTGAAGATCATGATGACCAGCCTTTGTCCTAGCCCTAGCAACCTGCTAAATGATGCCCCCCAGTGCAATATCCACCCATCTCTTCAACACCTCCAGGAACAGGCTGCCCAGGGAGGTGGTTTAGTCACCATCCCTGGAGGTGTTGAAGAGATGGGTGGATGTTGTGTTGGGGAGCATCATTTAGTGGGGTGATAGAGCTAGGACAAAGGCTGGACTCGATGATCTTCAAGGTCTCTTCCAGCTCTAACTGTTCTATGATTCTATGATCACTGAACCAAAAGAATCAAAATCCTAGAGAAGAAAACAATTAGAGCAAAGTAAAATAAAATATTTACAAAGTAAAATATTTACAATAAAAGAAGAAAAAAGATATTTGGAAAAGAAAAAACTTCAGTATTTAAAAAAAATGTAGTTTCAAAGTACTTTAAAACAATTTATATTGGCTCTGTCTGGAAGCACAAAAAGGATATTAGCTATTTCATATTCACAGATATCTCTTTGGGATGTGTATGGTGTGAAATTCACAACATAATGTTCAAGCAGATAGGTTTTCTTGTATTCAAATAAGGTAAGGGGAGGTACTTGAAGGCTGGAAGAAAGCAAATGTCAACCCAGACTTCAAAAAGGGCAAAAAGGAGGATCAGGGTATTATAGACCAGCCAGCCTCACCATGGTCCCTGGAAAGGTGATGGACTGGCTCAACTTGGAGATGAGAAGGGAGGATGTCAAGAGGATGGAGCCAGACTCGTCTCAATGGTGGTAAGCAAGAGGACATAAGGCAACTGGCAGAAAATGGAACACAGGACATTCCACCTAAACATGAGGAAGAACAGCCTCTTTCACTGGAGGTATTCAAAAACTGTCTGGACACAAGAGCTGAAAGACATTAAGACATGGGCCTGTAAGTGATGTATTTTAACTTCATGTGTAAGTATACTATATACATACTATATGCATGCATGAATATACTTGCATATCTGATCCCATATTACTATCTTGTAGGAAATCATACAAGTCACTGTGGCTGTAGCTGAAGGATGAAAGAGAAGAACAGGTACTTGAAGAAGTAAATGAAGCATTGAAGAAAAAGGAAGACAGGTGAAAAACAAAGATAAAAATCTATAATATTATGAATTAAAGAGGCTCTTCAAATACTGAAGTGTTAGAAAAAAGGCAGATAGGAGCTAAGGGGTCATTTTTGTTCATTAGAACAAATAAAGATATAATTAAAAGATTGTATATAAAGATCTAATAAATAATAGAAGTAATATAAATATATGTAATATATCCTATAAATATATAATATATATAATATAAATAAAGTTATCATTAAAATTTAAGATGGAGGGCTACGGTCTTTGATCCGTTCAGCTATTGCAACATCAATGAACATCATATCAGAAGATAGTCCTAATCCTTTAAAATTCATTAAGAAAAGATTAATGGCTCACATTCCATAATTATGACATTTCTTCTCTCAAAAAAACACTTTACATTGTGAAATGTATTTTGCTACATAAACAATGCAATAAAACACAGAAACTGGGAGGATTTTGAGGAGAATCGAAGAAGAACAGTTCTATTTAGTTAGTCTGATATTAATTATTTAAGAATTATTCTTTCGAAAAATGTTGTTTTAAAACTCTATTTAGCTTTCATAGAGAATTAAAATAATTTTTCAAAAGTTCAATCTTTAAAAAAGAATTAAATTCTAAATTTTGACTACTTGTAAATTCTGTACCTCTCCCACCACTAACAACCTATTTTGGAGGACATAATATTTATATGGATACATTTTTCAGTAAGAAAAAAAAAATCTCTTTAGTGAACAGTTTAACATTTTTGAAAGTTTGTGAAATAAAATTTTACTTGACTAATTTTGATATGTCAGGTAATTAAAGAACCATCCCTATCCTAAGACAGTAATTACATTGAAGAAACTATGCCAAAATGATCAGGAGGAATGAAAGAGTGTTTTATGTGGCACAGCTGTCAGCCTTTGAGTTCTGAGGTAAAGGTTCAATAGTTCCTACATTATAGTTACTTATTCAAGTATACAGGTTTTAATCAAAGGAGCTGAGCCTCTGGTAGCTGACACTTAAGAAGCAATTCTGACTGCTCAAGTTTCACATCCTATTGATGATGTCTTAATAGAAACCTAACAGTCCATGAGACAAGAAGGCATTTTTAAAAATAATAGGAAAGTAAAAAAATGTGTATGACTAATGCCAGGTATCCATTATGACCTTTATTATTATTTACAGATGCATAATTATCACTGCTAATAATAATGACATTGGTTAGTGAGCAGTGTCTCCAAAGACTGACAGGAAGATTTCTGAATGATCTTATACTGGGAGACAGTTCTTTATGACCACTAATTTTGTACAAGCATTGGCAAGTTGGATGGAAATTTGGAAATGCCCTTCTTGAGGACATGGAATAGCAGCACAAGTGGGATGAACCCCAGGGTGTGCAGAAGGCTGTTGAGCTGTGATATGTCTCTGTGGTCTGCAGAGTTAGAGTTTATTTTCCAATTTATGAAGAACTGGGAATCATGAAGAACTTAGATTACTGTAATTCTCTTCATTACTGTTGCATCCTGCCTCTACAACTACTTATGACTAACTTCTTTACGGGTATCTAAAAACTTTGTGTGATTATTTTCATATCTATGGCATTTTTATTCAGAGAAGAAGACTGTTGCAGTTGGTTGCTTCTGCACTTGTGCATTTTCACTTATAAAATATTCAACTTCTATTCAACACTCTGTAAGAGATCTTTCACTTAATTTTAAAATACTACTCTTCTTTTTACACAAAATTTACAATATTTCAATATTTGTTGTATTTTTGTTGAAACCAACCACATGACATTATTGGCTTGAGGAAGAGTGGTTGGATTGCTACCTGGCAGAGAAGGATCTGGGGTTGATGGTTGACAGTCAGCTGAACATGAGCCAGAAGCATGCCCAGGTGGCCAAGAAAGCTAACAGCATCTTGGCCTGTATCAAAAATAGCATGGCCAGTAGGACCAGAGAAGTGATCATGTTCCTGTACTCAGTGCTGGTGATGCTGTACCTAGAATACTGTGTTCAGTGTTGGACCCCTCAGTACAAGAAGGACATAGAGGCATTAGAGCTTGTCCAGAGAAAGGCAACAAGGCTAGTGAGGGGTCTAGAGAAAAAGTCTTATGAGGAGTGGCTGAAGGAACTGGGGTTGTTTGGTCTGGAGGAGACTCAGGGGAGATCTTATTTCTCTCTACAATTACCTGAAAGGAGGTTGTATTGAGATGGGGCTAGGTCTCTTCTCCAGGGTTAACAGTGATCGGATGAGAGGAAATGGATTCAAGTTGCAGCAGGGGAGGTTTAGATTAGATATAAGGAGGAATTACTTTACTAAAAGGGTTGTTATGTCTTGGAATATGCTGCCCAGGGCAGTGGTGTAGTTACTGGCTCTGCAGACATTTAAGAAACATATAGATGGTCTATTTAGGGACATGGTTTAGTGGTATGTAAATGATAGGTAGGGTTGGACTTGACGATCTTATAGGTGTCTTCCAACCTTAATGATTCTGTGTTTAATTACTGTCATTAAAATTCTGTGTGCCAGAATGTTTTCCAACACAGCTTTCCTGACTAGTGTAGGGAAGATTAGAAAAACTTTAGACTGTTTGGCTGGGTTTACCCTGTGAGCAAACAATTTTGTATAGTTATATTTAAGTTCTCCAAGGTGACAGAGATGTTCAATATGAGTCCAAGTAACAATTATTTTAATACCTAAAAAGTTCTCTGGTGAGTTATCACCAGTAACTCCTTCCAGAATCACCTCATTCAGGTACAGAGAAGAGAACACACCATGTGCTTGCACTGTCAAGACAGTCATTATTCTGCTCCACTGGTGGTGAGTCACTAGAGCATTCGCAAGCAGCTCTTCTGTGTTTAAATATCTTGTTTAAAAACATATCAGAATATCAGATTCCAAGTTGGTACTGAAAAATTCTGCCTCCAGCTAATGATATATGCTGTGAAAAAAAAAAAAATTTACTGTCACAATTTGCAAAGGATCAGTTCAATCTAATTAGCTAGTAATGCAGTGATGGTGATTGTCATAATGATTTTAAAGAGCTGTTGAAAACATTTCTGACTATCAGTCCCAAACAAGTAACTGCTGATATTTCTTTTTTTTTTTAATGTTTCATTTTGCAAATGAATGTTTCATAAAAATATGGAAATAATGAAAGCACTGACTCTAATTAAATAAAATAGGATTAAAAGAATATTAGAATTACAGCTAATTACATACCGAGGGCTATAAGACTGTAAAAATGCATTAGGTTTAATAACCACAAAATCTCCAGAAAATTCAGAGATCAAAAATTAATGCAAACCTAAACTTCTTGCCTATAAACTCTCAATTACAGTCCTAGCAATATGTGTGTGACTGCTTCTGTTGAGAACTGTCATTAATGAGCACCTTATTTGAAGATGGAGTTACAACACTATCCACAGTATATTATATAAAGTGGATATTTTCCAGCATCTTTCCAGACTACATTATTGTGCTCTTTCTCCTTATTCTCTTTTTTATTATTATTTAACTATTTAAATTAAATTGTTTCTCTGAATTTGCCACAATTAATCTTTAGCATGAATACCCAGGGTAATCTGCCACAGCATTTGCCAGCAGCAGAATATTGTCTTCTTATGTCACCAGATTCTTCACAGACATCAGACTTCAGAGATGATCTTTAAATAATAAATCCTAGAATATTGGAAATGCCAATTCAGGATTAGCCAACAAAATGGAAAATACATCACTGTTTTCTACATGTTGTCCTATTTTTAAGTAGGAATGAAGTGATACATAAGCCATACATTAGCCATTGGGATAAATTTCAGTCTGCCCACAGTAATTAGTTCCACTGTTAAAGCCTTAAGATGTTTAAGGCTTATTTAATCTTTAAAACTATGAATCATATGGGCAGTGTAGGATTATGAATAGCCACTAACACCTCTAAATGTGAATATATTAAAAAGTTGCCCGAAGTAGTACAAAATAAATCCAGATAATAGGTGTTTTGCACAATCCACCCAAGCTAATTGATTTCCATCCCATGCTTGGGAAGGATGCCAAATTTCAAGCTGAGTTTAATTTTTGTTGTTTCTGTTACTCTTTTAAGAGACAGTAGTCTCTTCGGACCTTGTCTACAATTAAACTGATGAGTGATGACCCTTAATTTTCACCAGTGTAAGCCTTTAATTAGAGGCAAACAGTTTAAGGCATGAAGTACAGATTGCTCTCAAAACGTTGAACTGTGAGAAACTGTTGTCCAAGTTCTGCAGTTCTGCTTTTCTAACCTCAACTTTAAGAAATACAAATAAATGTAAATCAAGTGGAGTGAGTAAGGGAAGTGCAGCACAATGCTAACTTGAGCATGCTGTCTTCCCATGTTGTCACACATCTTTACCATAACCAAGAGACTGCACTTCTGCTCTACTTCACAGAGCCAGGGTCACGGTTGGTTTGCAGTTTGTGGCAAAAAGATTTTATGACCCTTTCCAAATTAAGGCTTAACATCAGTTGCCTACGAGTGGTAAGAAGAGGACATTCTGAACAAGCAGTCTCCTCTTTCTGTTCTTAGGTAGTGTAATGTAGCTGCAACCTGTTTTATTTTCTTCATTCTGAAATGCATAGTTTAATGTTTCTTCACAAAATATGGTACTTTTAGCCTAATCTAAATCCCAAACTGATTAAATAAGCTGGAGAATTGTTCCAACAAATGTAAAAGTAGTTTTCACCTTCACTTTCCCCTAAAAATATGTTATGCCAGATGTTTCAGCCACTAACAAGGCAATTTAAGTATAAATTCACACTCTGAATGTCCATAGTTTACTGTTACATCAAGTCATACAGGGCACCAGCTCAAACAGTTAAAGACAAAAAATGCTAGGCTACAAAAGAATTGTGTAAAATTATAAGATGCAAATGAATTAGTCTAAATCATGCTAAGAATTAAACAGCCATTTTCAGTCAACTTTGCAGTTATCTTGCAGACAGGACCATGACTTCTTAGTTAGTATATTTTAAAAACTAAATTAACGCAGAATAGATTCTGTTTCTCTTTACCTGGGGATTTACTTTTATTTTACCTTCTTTCTGCCCTTCTTCCTTCTGAATTCCTAGAACCTCAACCTTGTTTTTCTTCTTTTACAATTTAGAGCTACATACTGTGTCTCCCAAACCAACAACTATCCCACTGGTTGTACATCCTATGTCAGAAAATATACTGAAGCTTAATAGCACTGCTCATTACTCTACAGCTATAGGTTTTTACTCTTTTTTCTTTTCTGCTTTACATAGTCCAGGAGAGGATCAAGAAAATGACAGGTCAAGAGGCAGTTACAGCAAAGAAAAGAGAAGTAACAAAAACATTCCTTGATGGGCTGTGTCCAGTAAAGTTAGATTTCAGTCACTGCTGTGTCTTTTTGCTGTTAGAAGTACACAATACACTGAGAAAAGTAAGATGCATCTAACAGATATTGCTGTCATCTTTAAACAAAAAAATATATTTTAGAATAACAGAGATAAAACAGATATTATAATTTGAATATCCTGGTGCTTCACAGAAAAGCCATGACGTATTGTGAATCATACCTGTTGTATTGTGAGCCATCCAGTTACACCACAACCACTCAGAATCAAGATGAGAACCAGCAATAAGATTAATAATTAAAGCATAGGAAAGAATGTATTTCAAAACCAGAAATATTGCATTCAACAGTTGTAGGAACTTTGCCATGAAAATCAAGAAGTATAGTGCTCTTTCCAGATATTGTCCTGATTATATATTCTTATTTGAGTGGTAGCTGAGTGAGTGCTTTGCTTTTTTAAAATAGTGGTTTTCTTGGCCAAAGATAGGTGTACTGCATTCCTGTATTCCAGGAATGCTTGTTATTTTAAATAAAAAGCCTTCTTCCTGAAAGTGGACCACAGACTCTTTCTTACAGCAATAGACTTTGTGCTGTTGATATATTACTTGAGTTCCATACTCTGTGTCAGATGCTTATTATGAGAATAGCCCACAGTACTCACAGATCTGAGGCCTTGAACATTGACTTAAAATCTATGCTCATGTTAAGCAGTTCCCAGACTCTTTTGTGCTCTGGACAGGAGCCATTTAGGAGGTACATTTAACCTGCCATCAGTTTTCCAACTACTAACAAAAGGCAAAACTTTCTTTTCAGGGCTATGACATTGTAGAAGCATTATTTGTAATTCTCACATCAACACTAAATTGTGTTGTGAGTTTGAACAGGAATGTCATTAAGTTAGAAATGGCTACACCTGTAGGTTATACATTCATAGGATTGTGAAGTCACAGGAGAGTTCCAGCTGGAAGGGAGCTTAGGAGTCTCTAGTCCAACCTTCTTCTCGTAGCAGGGCTAGCTCTGAGGTTTGGCCTTGTTGCTCACAGATTTGTCCAGCTGGGTCTTGAAAACCTCCAACGCTGGGCACTGCACAACCTCTCTGGGCAGTCTATCCCACTGCTGGGCTGTCCTCAGGTAGAAAAAGGTTTTCCTTATACCCACTCAGGACCTCTGTTGTTGCAGTTCATAGCAGTTATTTCGTGTCCTCTCATGGTGAACCAGTGTCAAGAGCCCATCTCTGTTTCCTCAATAGCCAATCCACAGGTGCCAAAGGACTGCAGTAAATTGTCCATTAATATGTCCCTTCTCCGGGCTTTAACTAGCCCAAGTCCTTTAGCCTCACCCCACAGGTCAAGTGCTCCAGTCCCACTCCCCTCAATGTCTTGGTGGCTCTCTCCTAAAATTACTCGAGTTAGATGAAATCTTTCTTGCACTGGGGCCCTATACCACCATATTAAGGAGAAGTTCTTGATGCTAGTGATGTACTCCTGCTGTGTCCTGTCCCTATTCTGGAGATCCCTCCAGGAAGGCATTAGCAGTAATTCTTCACAGCCTGGAAACCATAAAGGCTGCAACAATCACAGGCTGGTCTGAACACCACATGGTCTGGAGTCTCATGCAGTCAGCATACAAAGTTTTAGGTAAATGTAGATTTAGCCTCTGAGAACCAATGTATTCCTTTAGCATTTTTCTTCCGAGATATTGTTGTGCAACTGCAATTTTGGTAATTAAGGTAATTAAGCATGTAAAACATTATCTTGCTTGGGGGTTTTAGGTATGTTGTATTCATAATGGTTTTGTGAAAATTAATAGTTTCTGCCTGCAGTGAGTGCCCCAGCTATGTGTAGGTAGCTCTACATTACAGATTCACAGAATGGTGATCCCCAGGGACCTCTGGGGATCTTCTAGTCCAAGCACTCTGCTAAAGCAGGTCTGCCTAAAACAGGTTGCACAGGTACATCTTCAGGTGAGTTTTGAAAGTCTCCAGAGAAGGACACACCACAACATCTCTGGGCAGCCTGGGCCAGTGCTCCATGACCCTCAAAGTAAAGAAGTTTTTCCTTATATTTAAGTGGAAATTCCTTTGTTCTAGTTTGTGCCCATTGCTCCTTATGCTATCACCAAGCACCGTTGAAAAGAAACTGGCCCCATCCTCTTGACAGCTGCCCTTTTGATATTTATAAGATCCCCTTTCAGCCTACTCTTCTCCACACTAAAAAACCCCAGATCTCTCAGACTCTTCTCACAAGAGAGATGCTCCAGTCCCCTCAGCATCATCTCTGTAGCCCTCCTCCACTGGACTCTCTCCAGTAGTTCTCTGTCTCTTCTGAACGGCGAAGCCCAGAACTGGACACAGTACTTGAGATGTGGCCTCATTAGGGCAGAGTAGAGGAGGAGAAGAACATCCCTTGAACCTGCATTGCAATCCAGCATGTCCAATTCCCTGCATTTCTCAAGCTAGTATTAGCCCACCCAAGTCAACTCCTGGTACAGTAAGTGATACATCAGCTATGCAACATGCATCCTCCCTACCATATCAAGCTTCAGTACACAGATATCCAAAGCTATAAAATTAAAATACATCTGCATGTACTGGGCCTTGAGGTACAGAATGGACAGTTTTAAATCCTTGCATGACATTAGTGCAAGAATGACATGTGGCTTCATTAAGAAATTTATATCATTTGTCAGTATTTCCCAAGCACTATTTTAACAAAGATGGATCCCTGAGACACAATCTACTCTTTACCCTTTTCTCCTGTACTCTGGGGATAGAAAGATACTCAGAACCATACTCCACCACCCAGATCAATGGTGACAAAATCCTATTACAGCACCATCAGTTCTTTAGGACTTCTTGGCTACAAATCCTATTTCAATACTCCATAGAGAATAATACTATATACTACAGTACTATGTACTGTAGCACCAACACCCTGCAGGTCTTTGAGCTTGTCTCTGCAATGTTCTGTGACACACTAGAGAACCATATCCCTCATCAATACTAGTACTATCAACTTCCCCTTTCTGGGCTGCAGATGAATAGAAGGAGACAAAGTGGCATAAGAAGACATGTATTTCCAACCACTACAACAGTAAATGGATGCTCTCCTAAAAGGACAGAATCAACGGAGTAAATATAAGCACTTTCAGGGTCTGTAGTAGACCAAAAGTCCTTCTTTGGCCACTTCTCATCCTGCTGCTGGTGGTGGCCAAAGGCTGGTAATTAGGGACAATTTTAATACACAGTGAATTACTTGAAACCTTCCTCTGTTACTCACAACCAGTAAAATATCAGGAATTTTCTGAACTGGACAATACATGTGGATCATCACATTTAATAGTCACTGATAGACCATCCTTTGTTTGTTTAATATCTTTGAAAACACTTTTATTCTTTTGTTTTCCAAAACATTGATTGAAAATAAGCTCCACAATTTAATTATGTCTGTTTGATTTAGCTGCCTGTCCCTGGGAGTCCTCCTACTCTAGTTATTCAGAATTTCCTGCTGACATTAGCTATGAAGCTGATGATCACAGAGGAGTAAAAGGCATTTGTAGTGATAGCTAAATCTGAGCGTTGGAAGTGATTGCATTTTACCACTGGGGGGAAAAAGCCCACAAATCCCAATAAATATTATTTCTGCTTGTCTTAGAATACTGTAGGCACAGGAGGTTTAAATACAGGTTGTGAAAACCATGGCAGGTGATGGGCACTCCTTTCAATTCAGCATGTATTGTTTAACTAATGTTATCAAGCAGTACAGCCTAGGGATCTAACTGGCACAGATCACTGGATTTGTTTTTATGCTAAGCTTGAAATACGTTCCACAGAATCAAAAGTTCAGTTTCTGATAGTGCCAGTTTAACCTAGCAATTTGAGGCAGAAAAACTGAATAGCATGCAGTTTACTGTGTTATGGGTCCTTCAAATAAGACCTTCATGATTCTTTTATTTTATGTAGGCATAAAAAAGATCCCATAGCTGTTCTTTGTAGTTGATGGAATTTACTCTGCTCTCCTTGGGAAAAAATTCTCTCCTTTCAGCATTATGTAACATAGCTCACAGAGCTCAACTGCTGCCCTCTAATTCCAGAAGAGGATGTATTTCTTCAGCTCCATATGTTTACAGTATATAAAAGATTTGCAGTTCTTTGTGACACAAATATTTTAAATATAGGCTAATATTATATTTATAGTACATATATGAACTAGTAAATTATTTCAAAACACTACCAGTAATTCAGGATACGAGACGATGTTGTAATTTTATCAAATAACTAATTTATTTCAAAATCACAGAGTAAACTGACATTCCATTGTAGGATGTCTGGATCTGGTAAGTGAAATGATCAGGTATTTAACTAGGCATAACTACAGGTCTTTGATCGTGGATGTCATCTTCAGCAGAACTTTAAGGAGACTGAGGTCTGTGTTATCCTCTCCAGAGCATCACCTGAAATGGAAAATAACAAGAGTGCTTCATTGTTACCTTGTATAATGGTAATGCTCTTCTGTAGTGATTTTTGGCCTCCACCATGCTCTCTGTAATGTGGTGAGGACAAAGAAACATTTCAAATCAGCTACTGAGTTTTATTACTACATGAAAATAATATTTTTATGTCCCATAGCATCAAGTCCTGTAACGTCAAGTCACTGCATTTTCTTGACCACAAACTTAACCTTTTACCAGAGAAACCGTCTCAAAGAAGCTATTTGTAAAAGATTAGCATATTTTCATTAAAGAGCTTTCAGTTCTGACTAATTGACTTTTTCTTATGAAATGATGCTAAAGCAAATATACTTCACAAAGATCTGCTAAACAGAAAGACTTCATACTATTCCATTGCCAAATTACACAGAGCACAGATGTCAGCACGTGGCTTGCAATAACTGAGATGGGCTCAGACAGAAATGCACTTTACCTAATAAGCATCTCCTTATTTTGTCTGTATGTACTGATTTGAACATCATATTGGTTTTATCCTTAGCTGTTTCTGGCGCAAATTTCGATTGTCTAGAGAATATCCCCATACCAGTAAGAAATATCTTGGTTTCTACCTAGATGCAATGATATACTTGTGTAAACAGCTATGAAAGTTTACAAAGAATCCAAATGCAAAATAGATAGAAATTGACAGCTTGAGCACCAATATTAACACCATCCTTGCTAATTGCTGCCACCACAAATTATTGGAAGTCTTTTAAGTCTCCTGACATGGTTATGTAACATTCTGTGGTTAAGGGAACTCAAGGCAGTACATAACAGATGCCATCATTAAAATGCAACTTCATATGCTTCCAGTGCACAAGCTTTTGTGAGCTTTTTTTTTTTTTTTTTTTTTACAGCCTCGTTTTTTCTTTGCTGTTTGAAAATCTTTAAAATGCTTAAATTTCTGCTTATCTAGCCAGGTGCTCTAAAGTGAACTGTTTTATAACTAGTAGAACCAGAATTAGATATAATTTAACAGGTTATTCATAATGAACAAATTATCTTTTACTGGGTCTTTTTCTCCTCTCTTTTTCCTAAGAAACTTAAAAAAAAAACTAAATAAAAACCCAAGTGCTTTGATATCAATGCTGAATTTCAGCCTCTTTGTCAAGGCTTAAAACCTGTCTTGAACTCTTGAGTTATTTTTTTTAATGGAGTTCATTTTTTTTTCTTAGAAATCTTTATTGGTTTCATTTTATGAAAAAAAAAAATGAGTTCACTTTCTTTCCACTGCCAATAACTAGGTATAAAAAAGAGACCAATTAAAAGAGGTTAATATAAAACTGTATATGAACAAGATTACTGTTCCAGATTTTTTCTTTACTTTCCACTTCTTTCTTTCTTTGTATACCTTTTCAAGTCCTCTCTCTTCACCTCTTTATCCCTTCTTTCCCTATGAATGAGGACATCTTCAACATTAGTTTGTGACAATCTCCTTTCATTCGTTACTCTGAGTTTTTTTCTCCCACCAACCAGAACAGCAGGAGTCTAAACCAAGACTGAGTCTAAAAGTAGCTTCATGACAAGGCTACACATACCATCTTTCTCTCTCACAGATCACAGCTTGGTATCTTCTGTCCCTTTGCATCTCTTAACAGTCTCCAACAGGGAATTGATGTCACTTCTCCTGGTGAAAAACAGTTGATGTACATCTGCCTTAGGGACTTGGGACTTATATTTGAGTCACTGATGGGCATGTGACTGAGCATCAGTGAATTGGAGAGGACATTCCAGAAAGAGAACTACACAGAAGCATACATGAAAGACTTCCACCTTGCACATAACCACAAGTTCAGGGTCTCTAAGGTCACCAGAGCTGCTCTGGTCTTTTCATCTGTCCTGAATGGTGTGAGAGGCACAACAAGAGTGGTGGCTTGGAAAAGAGATGAGATAGGTGAGAGTTGCAATACAGAAATATTGCAACCACTTCTCTTTCTCACTAAGGGAATTTTAAGTGGTAAAAGACCCCATTGAGCCAGATCTCAGTCTGTGTTGCTGATGATTGGGATTATTCTGTTCCAGATGTGCAATTCTTATTAGCAGAATCATCCAGTCTGTTGTAGTCATTCTGCATGCTGACTCTCCTTCCATTGCATCTGCTTGTCCTACTACTTCAGTGTCATCCACAAATCTGATGACTGTGAATTCAGTTCCATCATCAAGGTCATTTACAAGGATACTCAACAGCATTTGATGCAGGAGAAACTCCTGTGGAACTCTACATCAGATTTCTGCCAGTAAGACTTTCACTACTACCTTTTGAGCCTGGTAGTTTAGATCAGTTTCAACTCAAATAGTGATCCATCTGTCCAGCAGAGAGCTTGACAACTAGTCTGCAGGGATGTTGCCAGAGACCATGTCAAAAGCCTCGCCAAAATCAAGGCAGATGACATCCACAGCTCTGCTCACATCCATTCAGCATGTTGTTTCATCTGAGAAGGCAACCACACTGGTCGAGTATGGTTTAATCTTGGTAGATTCATAGTGTCTTCTTACAGTCACCTTCTTGTCCTTCACGTTCCTGAGATGTCCTTCCCTAAGGATCTCTTCCTTAATCTTCCTAGGAACTGAAGTAAAGGTGGCTGGCTGCATTTTCTCTGATCTCTCTTTTTCTCAGTGTTTCTAGTTTGGCAAAATATTTGCCCTTTACTTAGACTTCTCCTGCTCTGGCTTTTCAGAAATGATTAATAGGAGTTATTTTGACATCATGTCAGTCAACACTCTCAGCATCCTTGGATACATCTTGTCCAGTCTTCTTTTTATAGATGGTCCCTAACTCAATCCTCCTCTACCATCAGTGGTTCATATTTTCCCTTTTTACTGGTTTTGTTCTTAGAGACCTGAGACTGAAGACTGAGGCAAAGGAAGCAATTAGTATCTGGGTCACTGCTGTGACATTTGTGACTAACTTGCTAACACTCCATTTGACAATAGCCCTATATCTTCTGTACATTTTTGCTTCCTACTGCATATATAGAGATTACTTTCTTCGTATTCTTTATATGTCTTGCCAGTTTGAGTAGCAAATTTCTGCTCTCCTTTCCATACTGCTGCACACCCTTGTGATATTTCTATGTTACCCTTTTGGAGTCTCTACCCTTTTATCCATCTCTCATACTTTTTCTGCATTGATATTATATTCTTTACCCAGGCTAGTTCTGGCTGCACCAGTCTTTCTCCAATAAGAGGAAGGATTGCCCTTGTGATTGGAGAAGGCTATCTCTGAAAATCTACCTGCACTTTCAAGCCCATTTGCCCTTCAAGGCAGGCTTCCAGGAGATTCCTCCTCACTATGCCCTGAGGAAGTTGAGATCTGCTTTTTGCAAGGTCTTTATTCAGTCCTTGTCTTCCTAACCCTTAGGATCTTAAACTTCATAACATTGTGATCACTGTATTGCCAAAGAAGCCATTTTTACTCAAGTGTCTAAACTGATCTTCCTTACTTGTACACAGATGTTCTAGAAGAGCATCACTCCTACCTAATAAGCATTTACTGGGATTGTTTATGGACATTGTCTTAAGTGCATTGCAGAAATCTGCATTGCTTGTGTACTGCTGTGTTGCTTTTAGACAAATATCAGGGTGGTTGAAGACACTGAGAGAACCAGGGCCAGCAGATATGAAACCTCTTTAAAGTGTCTGAAGAAGGCTTCACCTGCCTCTTTTTCCTGAGCAGTGTTCTGTAGCAGACACCTACCACAAGGTCTCACTGGATGGTAGTTCCTCTTGTTTTGACCCAAAGGCACTCTGCAGAGCACTGGTAACCTCCATGCACTCAG
The DNA here is from genome assembly GCA_013396975.1 of Bucco capensis. Classification (NCBI taxonomy): domain Eukaryota; kingdom Metazoa; phylum Chordata; class Aves; order Piciformes; family Bucconidae; genus Bucco; species Bucco capensis. Next base: position 28,694 of record VWZO01012014.1, on the reverse strand, counting down.
AATGCTCTTTCTCAGAGACCAGTAGTTGTCTTTTACCATCTCTGTCTTTCCAGAGTGGCTTATACCTGTCCATTGAAAGAGTGTCGTCACATGAGCTAACCCATCACATTTCTTTAATTCCTAAAGCATTGTCACTGTGAGGTGGCTTGTGTAATTCTATTTGTTCCTGAGAATGTTAAGTATTGCTGTACAAATTTGAGATGATATGTGGTGTGCCCATGGTTCTGCTTCTCATGTGCTTTCCCACTGTACCCTCTTGCTTCCTAAGTTCAGAGGACACTTCCCCTAAAACCAAGTTTTGACTCTACCTTGTTAACTTATTGACCCCACTGGGAAAGATGTCTTGGCGGGAACCTTTAAACTGTCTTCAAAGAGCATCTCATGGTTGTGAGGACCAAAGAACTTCTTGCACCCCAAGTCATGATATACCTGTTCCTTCCTATAGCCTTACCTTGCATGGGCAGGATTGACAGAAAGCAACCCAAGTTCCCTTTTGCTTTAGACCTTGGAGCTCTGTAGTTCTGCTTTATGTTTAGTGGCTCACTTTTTGCAGTATCATTGGTATCCACATGGAGGAAGAGGATAAATAGTAGTATGATGAATTTTGGCAATCTATGTTATGCTGAATTTTGGCTCCAGGCAAGCAGCAAACTTCCTTCAACTGCCTGTTTGAGGGGCAAAATGGCAGTTGCAAATGTGTATTGGGTATCTTTTCCTCTTTATTTTTTTGAGATAATATTGTAAGCATGTCTTAATAAAAATTCTGTTTCCAAACTGTTCTCCTCCATCTACAGTTATTTTATATTGCATTACAAAACTCTATCCATCATCTATTTGTTATGAGAACATTAAATTTGTCAAAATAAATACTCCTAAGTTAAGGAGTTCCAAAATTAAGACAAGTAAGGTCGAGGTAGTTTTACATGGTACTTCATTGTGTCTTGCTAACACTATTATAATATGAGAACCTGACTTCTTTCAGGAACATTTATTTTCTCCTAATATTTCAGAACGCCTTAATAAATGCTATAGAAATGTATTAGAACACTTTTGAAAATGACAGCTGCTAAAATTTATGAAAGTCCAAAACAGTCCTTTAATTATGCATTTAATTAAGAGTTCAATACTCCTATATCTGTAAAGCAATCTGATTTCTAAGAAAAAACAAAATCATACTTAAAATTTTTAAGCCATTGTGGGACCTTAGATAAGCCCAGAAAAAATAAAAAGAAGTTTTGAAATTGAAAGCAGAGATGTATTTTCTCTTTTTTCCCCACCATTTGGAAAAGTTCTTATCAACTTAAAGGTGAAAGATGGACTGGAAAGCAAGGATTTTGTATTTTGAAAAGCAATGTACATATGGCTCATTAGTTAACTTTCATACCTTCTGCATACTAATGCAGGTGTTCATCAATTTCATTTAGTGCATCTGCTTTGACTTCCTCAATAAACATCTATTTTTCCAAGGATGTGTACAAGTTGTTCAGAAAGCAATTCAGAATTGAAAGATTAGAATATACTTCTTAGCAGTGACCACTGAGTTAGCCTAAACTAAAGATCATATCTCATTCATTGTATGAATAGACTTGACAATAAACAGATGGGCATGGAAATAAATGAATTGTATGTATTGTGGTATATTTAAAAATGAAATACTACTTTTATTCTGCACTTTGAACTCGCTAAGAATCCTGAGAGCTCATTTTTTTCTCCAAAATGGTGCCTTAAACCAAAGGGAGAGATGCATAAAAGAGCTCTCCCATGGATCCTTTACTTTTGTTCCTATATTGATTTTTTTTTCTTACTAGGATACTACATTGCTGCAGGTTGTAAGTTAACTAAAAAATAGCATTTCTCAAAAAAAAAAAAGAGAAAAGAGAAAAGCCAACATGTTTCTTAAAAAATACCCACTTCATGCTATGAATCCATCAGAAAAACATGCCACATAGAAGGACATTTCTTTCACAAACTTTCAACCGACAGTTTAATCCAATTGCAAACTTCCCAAATAAATTAATAAAGAGTTTGCCTTGGGCTTATAAATTCACCATTATGGAATTAATTTGAAAACTTCTAAT
>VWZO01012014.1:3048-26574 GCA_013396975.1 Bucco capensis | reverse complement strand
TGATTTTCAGACTGTGCCTGAGAGTTTCACATATTTACAGGTTAATTGCAGTGTTGTCCTGAGAAATATGACAAAACCAAAAGCTTATAATACTGCACAATAACTGGCACTTTTTGATGTATTCTAGTGCAGCCCACAGATTGATTCTTGTTGATTTTGCTGGATCTGCTTTCAAGAGTATATGTTCTCTTGAACAACATATCACTATTATACATTTATTATATAATAAAAAATCAAAGCAAATGATTCAGCTAACCTAGACCTGCAATTAATAACTTCCTGTTTCTGAAGCTGAATGTGATGAAATCGTATCTTATGCTCTAATCTACAAATGACACAACAAAGTATTTCTTCTTTCTTTTGTGTGGGTTAGCCTTGAGGAGTGAGGGGGTGGAAAAGATAAAGGACCAACATCTGAACAACAAGAGACATACAATATTCTTGATGGCCACTAGGTTTCTATTTTCTCAGCTTCATCTGCCAACCTTTTCCTGTGCACATGCACCTAAAGGCATACTCTGAGCACACACACAGATGCCACCCAGTGACCTGCTAGCCCATAGCAACAATAACTGAGAGCAGCATGAGTTTCACTTCACTGGCTTTCCAATAGCACAGCTTTGTTTATTCTAGCCTTGAAGCAAAGAATAGCTGTGCAGCACAAATTCTGTACTCTTTCTGCCTAAAGCACTCATATCCTAGGTGGCAATGCCAGAGATTTCCTAATCATACCTCAGAGTGTATAAGTAATTTCTTATGCCATACATATATATTTATGTATGCAGTTAGGTGCCATTAGTATTTTAGAAATGCGTATTTTGATTATCTAAAAAAATGTACAGTTTGAAGATTCATTTACCTGATTAACATAAAATTGACCTCCTATGCATAGAAAAACTTTGCATAGAAAAGGGTTTTTAAGATTCTGAATAGAGCAATAGCTTTGGAAAGGGCTAGTAGGCATGTAGGCAGTCACTTTGAATCCTTGTCTACACAGCCTCTAATTCTGATTCCAATATTCTTGCTATACCTTCCCTTTTTCATGTTGGAACAGATTACCAATCATAAAATATATCTGTGCAGGTGACAAATTATCCATAGAAAGCAAGCTGATAACACTGAATATCTCCCTTGTGTCCTAAATCTATACATAACTCGTCTCCAGCTCGAAAAATATGTGCATTAAGCCACTGTGCCATCTAACCACCCTCTATCTCTGGCAACCTAATGAATGATTCAATGGTTTTCATGGTTTCAGTTCAGCACTGTTTCTGCAGCTGGAGACAGAGTTTTAAAATATTACAAGTGGAACACATTCACAAAAGCTATTGCTCATTAATGGGATTTGTTTGCTGTGTAGTCTCCACAATGGATTTTTTCCACTCCATTCATTTCCAAATTCCTGTTGTTCTGATATTGCAGTAATAATAAAGTGTTATATAGAAACTAAGGGGTGACCACATTATTTCAGCATGATCTTGACCTCTATAGAGGAAATATATATGGACTCTTCGAGCACTAACTACATATGAATAAATCATTTCCCTTAACAAAACGTAGAGGGGAAAGATATAATTCAGATATTAAATTTAACCTGTTCCATATAACTCTGATTTAATCTTTTCTGTAGATGGTACTATGGAAATGGCTAGATCACTTTCCATTATTAGCTATGTAGCACAGAAAATAATTTAGGCATTCTATCCTTCCAACCAGACGTAGCACTATAAACAGAAATTTTCCTGTTACTGCAAATCAAATACATGATATGGAAAAGAACATCTGGTGCTGAGAAGAAAGGGCATTTAAAATCTACTCTGCTGGAAACAATTAGTGCTTTCCTAAAGTCAAAATGCGTTTCCAGTTCATAAGCGCCATGGACCTGGGGTTCCTCCCAGCTGTATCATCCTGTACCTGCTTAGTGCTGCCTTAAAAAGGAAACAAAGAATGTGAAATAAAAAGAAGCAATTATGCTGAATGTTATTTAAAAGTAGCAGGGACTGCATATGAGGCCACAAAGTTTCTTTCTTTCATTTATTTCAAACTCAATTATGCAGATATAAAGCAAGTGCTTAAGGCCATTACCTGTTTTACTCTCATTGATTTTCAAAGGACTGAGGAGGTCTAAATTCATTAGAAGCTTTTGGAACCCTTGTTTGTAATCTTCTGTGATTATATAGCCCAGAAAATTAGGGCACATTTTATTACCATACGAAATTGATGTGCAGAACATCCATTGAGGATTTATACTATCAAAAGTAGAGGAACAAGTACCACAAAATTCCACATTATTTACCCAAATAATGTGATGATCCATCTGAGGTAGAAAATGATACTATTCAACACTAAATTATATAAAATACATCTATTTGACATTGACCATATACCCAACTCTGTGTTTGTTTCATATTAGTTTTAAGACTAATACTCAATTTTTTTTGGTCAGATCAGTGTACAGAGACCAAAGTTTATCTTTGTGTATATCATCATAGGTTTATAAAATCAGCTTCAGAAGTTTTTATCCAGATCCTCAACATCATAAGCACATCACGTGAGCTTGAGCTTTAAGGTATTACCCTGCTTGAGGAAAGCTGCCAACATTGCATTCAAAATGGAGCCTTCAGTAAGCATTATCCAACTTCATTATGAAGAATAGATCAACTGTTAAAACAAATGTGAATAAACTTGGGAAGCTATTTTCAAAAGCAACTGAAACTATGGTGTAGCTAATTCAGCATCAAATAATGCAGAATACCTCAAGCCCAGCTCATCCCACAGTCCTACTTGTTTCTGAGAGATACCAGAGGTCTGATAGCCACCACCCATGAGAAAACTGCTTTTTACTCTGGTCTTCTTTGCTAGGAGTGATCTTCAGTTTACCTAGGACAAGAAGAATGATTCCCTACATTATTTATACAGATTAGAAAGAAATGGAAGAGAAGTGTTTCATTTGTTTCTATTGTTTCACTGGCCAATTAACCCTAGAAATGGTGTTCTTTTCTTCCTGTAGAATAGCTGTATTTGTATATTGTTGTAATACATTGGTTGTTTCCTACAATTCTCCAATGAATAAACTGTTACAAATGCTGTTGTCAGGCGATTCACATTTTCTCAGTATGCAGCAGGTTTTACATACACAGAATGTTTAATTAATTTTCTGATTAATGGGCTTTTTTATTATTATGCTACTGCCATTTGGCAGCTGTTTTGACAAAACTGCCTTCCTTATTACAGAATTTCTACTTGTGAAAGGAAGTCAACCACAGCAAATGGGCTTATTGAATTATCCAGCTCACCAATTATATAGTATAAAATTATTCATCCTGATATAATTTGATCAGGAAAAATCATTTATCTTTAGTAACTGTGTTAAATTAGATATTATTCTGCTGGATAGGTACAATTTTGCAAGTGTCTGTACTTAGAGAACTTTTTTTAATTTACTTGAACACTAAGTTATTGCCTATTTCTGGATTTCACTTTGTTACCAAAAAGGTTAGTTTCTGACTAATTGCTCCACTGAGCCCAATTCATTCAAAACTTGAAAAGCAACACTTAGCCATTTTAGAGCAAAATGCCAGATTGATACATATCATTGGCAATGCAGTCTTGAGAGATCTACTGTAAATACATTTCAATCTGTTTATAAATCAATAAATTCAAAATCAATCCTGCAACTTCACCATTATTTAGTTGTGTGCTTTGTATGTATTTCTACACCACTGCAACAATGCTACAATCATTATAATCAATAAGTTCTGTTTTATTCAGCCAACAGAGTTTAAAATTAACCTCACTTTCCTCTTTTCATTACCCTACATAATGTCTTTTATTAAAAGCCAGTGCTTGATGCCTTTGCAAAGAAATGTTGTAATGTATCAAAAAAACCCAAGTGTAACAGACTTTTGTGGACTACAAGGAACAGTTGGTTCAAAATAAATACTTCTTATTCTTTAAGTTGAAAAATATTATTATTTGCCTTATACTCCAGGACCATTTTTTTCACTGTAAAACAATCCTGAAATTCTTGCTGAATAGTACAGCTATTGTATATTTGGGGTACACTCGTCTGACTGTAAGTCACCTCAGGGTGTTCTCCAAATATTTTACTAGGCTCTGCAAATTTCTCAAAGTGTGAGTTCTTTATCTCCTCTCTACAGCTGGATAAACAATAGCATAATGGCTGTACCAGTATGCATGGCCATAGGATTGACAATTCCTTCGATCTAATTACAGCATTTTTTTTACAGCATTTCCCTGTCCTCTGTGCATTCGCCACTCATTCTGCTTTTTCAACATCATCCCAGTTCTTCTCTAATCTAAGACTGTATCTTGCCACTGCAGGGTTTATCATGCCATGTATAAGGATAAGCACTCTGCTACTTGTCAGACTTCACTGATCATTCTTAATGTCTCCATCGATACAAAGGATAGAGAGCAGTCACAAACATCCTGTACTACATCATGAAGTCATGTTTACCTGGAGGATAGCTCTACACTTATTTACTGACTGGAATATGAAAAATTAATTATGCCTTAGTAGAGCTGATACTTTCTCCTTTTTTTCAGCTATTTTTGTTTTTCTGCTCAGCATGTCCATGTACATTTACTCATAGGTAGACCCTGGATATGAAAATAAATGAACAATAAAAAGAAAAACAACTAGCAAGAGTTGGAACCAAGTGACAACTTATTGACAATGATGGAGGAGAGCTGAGTATGTATGACTAACAGCTTTGTTTTGTAACAAGCCAATTGTTCCAAGGCCATAATTTATTGCAACTTGGCTTCCTTGAATCAGATGACTGAAAACTCAGTGATGGAGTCTGAGAAAGTACATGGATGCCTTCAGCATCTTCCAAAACAGAGATGTGCTTTTGGTATCTCATATATTTTCTGCAGACCATTTGCATAGTTTGCCTAGCAGAGGCTTTGTCTTGATTTTAGTTAGCAGGATTTGTTGGTCTAGGCCCTTGAGAATGGCACAAGGCCCCAGTGTTACGAAGCGTGTGGGCTCCAAATCTGTGAGCAGTCTCAGCAAAGAAAGGTACAGATAGCCTTGGCCTTACACTGTTGAGGTGCTCTCTCACTTGCTGGTCCTGTTCAGAGACCTTCAGCTTTTCAAGTGCTTGGACCTTGATTTTTCTCTTGTTTCTTCACCCATCACATGGACACCCTTTTCTCCTCATCCTCAGTGAGCAAAGTCCTCCCTCTCTTCTGGTATCAGTGGGCTTAAACCCACAGGCCAGATCACTTTGGATTTCTACCTCATTTTCATTTGAGGTACAATAACTTTCATACAAAAATGCAACAATTAAAAGTACAGCAACAACTTTTATTAATGTACATTAATAGACTTCAGGAGTTTTCCCCATATGTATTTGCTTCTCAATAGCTTTCTTCAAGGTGATTCTCATGCTATTCCTACTGTCAGTGACCATGGCTTTAGGAAAACACTAAATATTACAAACTTGAGGCATAAACCTTGGTGGTCTTTGTTCAGTACTGCCTTCATACAGGAAGGGAACAGTTAGAAGGATAAGAAAGTTTGACACAGACATACTTTTTCTGAGAAGATATACCAGGAAGCCACACAGAGGTGAGCAGCAGTCTTTGTGGGATCAGAGCTTTACAGTATCAAAATGTAAAGCTCTGTTAATCAGAAGAAAAACGGTATCTACAGAAGTTATCTCCCTTGTTACATACACTAGGCTTTACCTCTCTGAATTCACCCCATTATAGCTTCCATGATTCCAGCTGAGAAGGTTTAGATCAAAATCTGGATGAAAGAGAAGAAGCAGGACTGTTGTCATCATACAGGGCTGTTTGAAGGGGCTCTCTGTGAGCCTGGTTGCTCTTGATGGCCAATACAACATATAGCTTTAGGTAGTGCACTTGTTTTCAATCTTCTAGAGCAACAGTTCCAGGTCAAACTGTCAATAACCACATTATGTCCAACCTCACAACGAGTTTAAAGAGTGATTGAAACAGTATCTCATCTCATTTCTATTTACCAGGTTAAAAGAAGTTTCTCTCCAGAATGGACTCTCATCTATTTACAGCAGGAAATAAATTTCTTTTAAAAATAAATCGAAAAAAGACTCTCAGGGTTGCCAACATGTGTTAAGGTAAAACGATTCAAAATACCTGGTTATTGCAAAGTTTTTCTGAGTACTTTATCTGAAAAATACTGAAAACCTCTAAAAAATAAATCACTAGCTTGTTTGTATAGACCTACTTAACATAGTGAAGCTTTAACAACCTCTCTCTTTTTTTTTTCCCTTTCCAAATACTTCAGTTGGATATTTCAAAAAAGCATTTTTATATCAACTGAGAATTTAAAGTAGTCATTTAAATGACCATTCTCACTATAAACTATTGGATATAACAAAGAAATGAGATGAGATCATTATGTATGTTACTAAATCAGTTAAAATTTCAAACTTCAGCTGGTGTTACAGTACATAAGCTGCCTATCCCTGTGGAATACCAGGAAGAGGGAAAGAACTTGAACATTATGTGGGGTTTTTTTCTTAAATGATGTATAGAACTTAAATGATTTGGCCCAATTCAATCCTAAATGTACTAAGGAGATTTTGGATTTCTGATGATTTTTTGATTATTCCTTAATGTAGACATGATGCTTTAAACTAAATAGGGGAAGTGGTAATATGAGCTTTATTCTTTCTTCAAGGTAAGAATAAATGCCTTTTGTTCTAGATCCCCTAACATTTCATATGTTTTATATTAACTTATGAGTGTTCACAGATATTTCTTTTATATTTTGTGCAAAAACAAAGTTGTTTTTCTTCTCTTCCTGACTCGGTACATGGCACTGGTGGGACTGCACCTTGAATACTGTGTTCAGTTTTGGGCTCTTCAGTACAAGAAGGACATTCAGGTGCTGAAATGTGTCCAGAGAAGAGCAACTAATCTGGTGAAGCTTATAGAGAACAAGTCCTATGAGGAGCAGCTGAGGGAACTGGAGATGTTTAGCCTGGAGAAAAGGATGCTCAGGAGAGTCTTTATCACTTTCTACAACTGTGTGACAGGAGTTTGTAGTGAGGTGGAGGTCAGTCTCTTCTCCTGAGTAACAAGCAATAGAACAAGAGGAAATGATCTCAAGTTACACCAAGAGAAGATTAGGTTGGATATTAGGAAAATATTTTTTGCAGTAAAAATATAAAGTACAAGAATAGGCAGCATGGGGAAGTGGTGATTCCTGGGCTTATTTAAGTGATATGTAGATGTGGTGTTGAGGGACATGCTTTAGTGGTGGACTTGACAATGCTGGGTTAACAGCTGGACTCAATGATGTTAAAGGTCTTTTTCAACATACATGTCTATATCTGAAGACTTACTGTTAGAAAGCTATTTTATATTAGGAAAAAGAGAAGCTAATGGGATGAAAAAGATCATAAGGAAACAAACCAAACTAAACCAGCCCAACAGATTTATCCCTGGTTGTGTCTATTGTGCTACATAAATGAAATGAAATTGAAATGTTGGATAAATCCATTTAAAATGTGCTACAATTTAGTTTTGCTGCAAAAGAATGACAAAAGGTAGATTCTTTACCAGCCCACAACTTCCAGACACATTTTTTTCAGTGTTTCTTTGAATTAGTGTTACAGACTGTCACTAGACTAGTGAATGAAATTTTCCTTTCATGACAGAACTCGTACGATACGAATTTTCTAAGATGAAACTTTTTTTTCCCCCCAGGTCAAGCTTGTCTTTGCTTTAAGTACATCAGAGGTGAATACTGACCAATACAACTAGCAAAGTTAAGAGTGACAGCAAAATTCCAGGAAAAAAAATTAATTTCCTCATCAACAGACAACTAACTGTGGTGCACATGTATTTTTTTCTCTGTCCTTGTTACTTAGTTATCTTATAGCAAGTAGGATAGATGCCCAGGATAACAGCTACTTTTATGCATATGTGTCTATCTTACTACATATGTGCATAGCATAGGACCCAATGGATATATAGCAAGGAGAGACACAAAAACATGACTAACAGAGGAGTTCAGCAAAGCTACTTAAAACCAGAAATAAGGAAAAAAAAGAATCTGTGTGGACTGTGTGTCTTTCTTCAGTGCTGCACTGTGCAGGTAGAGCAATATCATCAGTAGGTATCTGCAGCAAAAAGGAAGGGAACACTTGGAAAAGTGATTGATCTGTAAACTTAAGTTTACAGGTAGCTAATGAAAGCCAAGAAGCTTTCAGATAATGCTCTTCCACTTTATAATTTTGTACACAAGACTGGCAATTCAAAATCACTTTAATATTAAAATAATAATAATCAATAATACTAAATACAATATTAGAACACAAAAATCCCAATTGAGCTACTATGTAGAGAGACATTAGGAGAGGTCAGTAGAAATCAAAGGTGTGAATAGTCTCTTTAAGTGATTGAATGGCAAGGAATTTGCAAGTTGAAACTTCCTAAATATTTACAGAAAGAAAAAGAAGAAAATACTCCTGTCCCACAGGTGTACTCAGCTGATTAAAGCAGATAAAGCTGTACACTGCTGATGTAAATTTTCTAATATTAGTTAATTCCTGCAAATAAAATGTCACTAAAATATTGAGTTACTAATGCACTTCTATGTCTGTTGTGGATGAAAGGAGAGCTTAGACAACTAAGCAGTGTGTAATCAACAACATTGCTTTTGGGGATGTCAACTGTTTAGTCGGTTTTGAAATTATGCTTTTAAAATTTTCCCAGTTCATTTCTGAAGAAAATGGACAGTGCTATGAGCTTCAAAACTTCAGCTGCAGCTACTCTGAATTTATTTCTTCTTATCTGTGTTTTTTTAGTGTGTCTTTGAGGGAAACAACTTCTTAAGAGAAGCTCAATACTGTATTTCAAAAGGACAAAATTAATCTGGATATTCTGTAGCAGATCCAAGTGGAATGCTGGAATTTGAGTTAAAATTTAAAAGCCTTTGTATATTTAACAGGATGATACATTTATATATCTATTTTTGATACATATTTCATACCATATGATGTACCCAGCAATAAAAACTAGGGGAAAGAGGGAGGAAAGCAAGATATTCAGAGTTACGGTGTTTACCCTCTGAAGTAGCTGTTACATATGATAAAGCCCTGCTTCCCTGGAAATAGCTGAACATCTACCTGCTGATAGAAAGTAGTGAATTAATTCCTTTGCTTGAGTGCACCACTTTGCTTTACCTATTAAACTCTTTTTATCTTCATCCCTGACTTTTTTTTTTTACTTTTGCCCTTCTAATTCCCTTCCCTGTCCCACTGAGGGAGAGTGAGGAAAAGACTGTGTGGGGCTGAGCTGTAGGCAGAGGTCAACCCACCAGAGATGAAGATACTTCCCTCATGTATTTCAGAAGTAGAATAAAATCCTTCGGAGGAAACACATTATGTTGGGTAGAGAAGCAGAAAGACAAGGTGAATGGATCGAGTGGGCTTCAAAAGCAGCAGTGAGATTGAGGGAAGGTGTTCCCTGAAAAGTAGTTTTCCTTAGTGAAAAGCAGGAACTTTTGTTATTAGTATTTCCTCTCCCTCATCATTAGGCAGGTAGGGAAGTGTGTTTTAAAGGCAAGAACAAGAACTTCTCTTCCTCTTCAGAGACAGTGATGTGATCCCTAAACCCTGGAGATGGCTCTGCTTCAACACTGTCTTTAAAGTACATCAGAGGCCTTTGATTGTACAAAGCTAGCTTCTGATTAGAACACAAATTGAAACACAGAGCCCTCAAAAATTAGAAGAACGGGCATGGGCGAAGAGAAAGAATTGAAACAAAGTAGCTTGTAAGCAAATCTTTCCTTTCCCTGCTGGTCTCTGCATGATGGGTTTCAGAAAATCCCACACACTATCTGTGGGTTCACTGTGATTCTCACTGCTTCTTCTAGGCCCTTTCTCCTCTCTGATGTGCTCATCAGCCTCTTGTGGAATATGATTTTTTTTTCTCTGCCTGCAGAAGTCACTACCTTATCTGCAGTGCAGCAAGTCAGGCAAGGAAAATAGCTTCTTGTTAACAAGCCACATCATTTTAAGGGACTTGGCTTATATGCACATATATTAACTGTGAATATGTGACCTAAACACAGTTTATGAACTCTTGCAGAGAATAATGACAGTATGCAAGAGTGAAAAGAAAGTGTACCTTTTCAAATTTTCCTACTCAGAGAAAACATGAGATAATTTTCACGAAATCTTATTGTACAGTAACTGAAGAAAGATATTGCAGGGAAAAAAAAGGAATTTTGGAGGGAACCCTTTTTTGTTTGTTTTCTTTTTGCAGACAAGTGTCAGAAATAACATGTCTGGGTTTATTTCTGTAAGGGAAATCAAAAATAATCAGATTAGTTCAGACTCAGATCTAGTACATTCTCTTTCTAAGAGTGATAGAGAATAGGCAAGAAAGACACAGAAAGTTAAGGTAGGAGCAAATTAAACTCAACAGATTACCTTTCCATGGCATAAACTGCTCCCACCAGTGTTCATCCACTTAGCACTGTATTATAACAAAAGAGTTGTAGACATTAAGAATTAGCATTATTAAAAAAAAAAATACTTCACAAGAGTAAGGAATCACCCTTGTGAAACTCATTGGAAATGGAAGTCATCTTGTCACATACCATAATCTGACTTTAAGATACATTTGTTTTAATATATTTAATATATGTAATGATAAAGCAAGTCTCATATTTATAGAATCAAGGAGAATTTTCTCTCCCATGCATTGCATTATATTACTGTTGCACTTGAATGCATTCACTTCTGGGATGCAGCAGAAGAAACACATTACTTAGAGAAAATGTAATGATGCACTTCCTTTTAGGTAAGTTATGGGATTTGCTGAGCCTGTTGTCTGATCAAGTACAGCAATGACTATGTCCCCAACCCAGAACCAGGTTCCTGTAAGTGACATCTTGAATTTTTCTTCATACATATTTACTCCATGAAATTCTGCTTTAGGACATTAAAATCTTGGAAGTAAAATTAGAGGTTAAGTCATTTGCCATGTCCTCTGTGAAAATACATTGAAAATGAAAAAAAACATTTAAAGCCAAGATGAAAACAGAACTTAAAATATTCAGGATAACCAGAATGACAGAGATATCTTCTGGAAGTTTTGATGAAAGATACTACCTTTATTACAAGAAAATGCTAAAGCATTTGTATATAGTTATTTTTTACTCTGAAGATGGTTGGGCACTGTTTAGAGGGCTGAAGGAGATTATCACTTTGGAAAAGATATTGTTCTCTTATGAAAATTGTATTGGAGAACATTTGATTCCTAAATTAAGCTAGAGATATTTTACTTGTATTTACATCTATTTCTTCTCCAAACAGGTGAAAAAGAACACCTTTGTTAAAGTTTTCTGGATGGTTGACATTGTTTTCACTGGCTTATGGTGTACTACAGGGAGTTCTACATGAAGTTTTAATGGAAGTTAGAGTTGCCACACCAGACTAAGAAAGTAGACATGTTGGAAGCAATCATTTTAACAAACAAAGGAGAAAACATATTTTGTTCATATCCTGTTGGAATACTAGTGTTCACAGAGGCTTCAAATGGAGGAACTATGGTTTTCAGGTTTTCAGCCCTGGTAAATTTGGTGGTAAATTTGTTTTCTGCACCATTAATATGTATTGCATTCCTGAGACCAGCACTACTATATTGCTTTTTTAAATGCATTAAGTGCTACACAATGGGTTTTCTAGTATAAAAGTAATACACTGAAAACAATACAAGTTATATTCTGTATCTGGAAAAAAAAAAAGAATATTTTGCTATAGAGCACTGTTAATTTGCATGTTCATTTGTTTATTAATTCCAGTAAACTATCTTGCAATAGTTAAGGTCCTATTTATGCTAAAATCAATGTGATATAATGTACCCAATTGAATGGATTTGTGACATTAAATAGATGGTGAAAATATCATGTGAGATTTGCTTGTTTGTCAACCACTTATTAAATATATTTACAACTACACTAGAACTGAGTGATATTATTTCCTATTTTATAGAAGGCTTTGCCTTTAGTGACATCAGATTGATAAGCTACAAGAAAACTGCAGATGTCTTAAAACAGTCACACTAGAATTCCAGACACATGTAGCACTGCTGTCTGGAGTTATCACTCACCTTGATTACACTGGCATTAAATGGTTCATCTGTTCTAAATCTTCAGTAAAAATATATAGCTTTTTTACAGGATGCAGCCAAAGGGGAATGAAATCAGTATCAGAAATCCACAATGTTTAGTTCCTTGCTAGTATCATATTAAATTTGTGGTGTATCTCATCCTGGAGGGGGAAAAAGAAAAAAAAAAAAAGAAGAATCATTTCAGTTTTTACATTTTAGGTTGTAAAATAAAAGCTACCTTGTCCTGAGTTCAAATTCTGATATCTTTGAGCAAACTGTAAATGCTGTCAAATGGAGAAGAAAGCAATATTCCTATCTTCCCATAGGAAGCAGTAAAAATGACTTGCTGACTAGAGGCCATTTTTATATCTAAAATTAAATATATGTCAAACAGTAAACCAGATGTATAACATGATCACAAGTTTCCTTTGCACTTCTATGCCCCTGCATATAGATATATGTGTATATTCACACTACTGATATATGCATAAGTGACTGGTGAATCCTTTTCATGTTGGTATCCCAAGTCAAGATTCTGTTTGGGCTTTTTGTTGTTGTTATTGTTTGTTTGGTTTGGTTTGTATGTTTGTTTTCTTGACAGTTGCTTAGTACCCTCAAAGCTCTGCGGGATCTTTCAGAATGTCTGCACTGGAGAACCAGATTCCTGTTTCACATTACAAAATCATATACTGCTGTGATTGATTTATTAAGTTTTTCTTGCTACTGAAGTTTACTGAGTTTCCCCAGTTTCCTCTGAATGTCATGGAAATTGATGAGTTATGTCAGCTTCCTAGCAGTTTAGATTCAATGGGATTATGCTATTCAGATATGGTAAATGGATAAACTTGCTTGAGCATTGCATTAATTTTCTATTTAAACACAGACCTACATAATACATCTTTTCATGTGAGCCAAAGTTTTCATGTGATTTTCCATAAGAGCACACTGCTTAGTTCAGTTGTGAAGCTGAGCTGGACAGCAGATAAGTGAATTATCTTCATTTGCTGAACGTCCACTATAAGGACTTAGGATAAAATATGGCTTTCCCCAGGTTGCCAGCTGCCTGGGAAGTTAGCAGCTGGAGCTTAAGAAAGCAGTTATTTACTAGAACCTCAGTTCTTGCATGTCACTGGGCTAACCACTAAAACTGAAGCTTGTGCTTTGAAAAACTTTCCTAAAACATGAAATTGCTGCACAGGTAAACTTCAATAATTTGATGGTGGACTTTGATGGAGGTGTCTAGGAGAAGGCAGGCAGTTGACATTTTTTCTCACTTAGAAAAATACTGAACAGAAAGTCCAAATCACATTAATGAATTTTAAGTTTAAGACATTATGGTAAATTCCTTCAGATTTGAAGAGAAGTTGACTTTGATTTTGTGGTAGTAGTTTACTTATTTTTTAGCCCTTATTCCTAAGAAATCCAGAAAAAATTCAGAGACATGCTTTCCCCTACACTCACACCCACTCCCTCGATTTTACTGAAGCATTTGGAAAAAAATGATTTGACAGCTCAGCTATGTGCCTCCTTATCTAGAGAATGAATTTATTTCCTTTTTTCATGTCAGAACATGGCACATATTTTTTGCTACCTCAAGATTTAAGCATGTTGCTCAATGCTCTGGTGCAGTTCTGGTTATTATTGGGCTATTGCTTTCCCTTTCTCCTAAGCAAAGTACTCTGAAGGAACACTTTGTTCTTGAATACACGAGGCACCTTGGGGAGAATCACTAAGATGTCAGTCTGCAAGTCAGTAGACTTTCATCCTGTTGCCTTGAAGTCACTCTTAACTGAAGGCTGTGAAATGTAAAATGTTTATGAGCATACAGATTTAAAAAAAAAAAATAGAGGGAATCAAGTTATTAATCTGCTTCCATTAAGTTTAAATCATAAATTTATCTTTTCTGTTATCTACCTGATGTCCTGACCTCCATTATTCAGAGCTTCTGTAGTTTTGAAAACCTTCTACCTCAGGATGCATCTCTTAGAGGGAAATCTTTTGTGATAGAGCAGTTAGCTTTAATAGTTAATTTCTGTTTAAAGTCCTGCTTTTTGAAGTATTAATTCTTTCTTTCTTTCTTATCTAGGAGATATCATAAATGGCTAGATAATTGAAGTAAGAATTACTTCCCTTTGAAAATATCTCTGTTAATGTACATGCTGTCTTTCTGTCCAAATAGTTAATACTTTTCATAAAAAAAGATCACTTCTTCTGTACATTTAAGTTTCAAAAAAAAAAAAAATCCTCTGTATTGAACTTTTGCTTTACATCAGCCTTGTGCAATGATGGTGTGCTTGATTTAAAATTAATAAATAAATAAAATCTGCATGAGCTATAATATGCACAACAACTGCTGTTGCTGTAATTGACCACATGGATGTGAGAGAGGTTGTTAGTGACCATGTGGAGGATTGGGTCAACACTTTCTTCTTCTTGAGCTCCTGGCAATAACACCATTCAAAGATCTGCTTGCAACTACAAAAGGATAAAGCTTCATTTTCCAATGAGTTGCTTCTCTTTCCCACTCATTTCTTGACTTGCTGAGTGCTCTGGCCAAAGAGAGCTCTGATAAGGACTGTTTTCAAACTGTACAGGACATGGGTTTTCTCATTGAGTAAAGAAATGAGACCAACACATTTTCTGTGTGTTGTGAAGGAGAATCTGAGGATGAGAGAAGTTGGCAGCAGCTTCAGCTATGCAGAAAAGGAAGACAAACCTGGAAGCAAGTAAAGCAATGAGCCTGGAGGTTTCCAGAATGGCAAGTGGTAGGCTAAAATTCTTGAGCTTTTGGTTGCCTGTTGGAGCTCCACATTAATACAATGCAAGGTCAGTGCTTTAAAAGAGTATTGTGTGGTGCACAACAGCACTCAGCCATGTTTAATATTGGTTACATTTGGCCTGAATTTGCTAAAATAGGCAAGCTGTGGCATCTGGAGAAGATGTTAATTTCTCTATTTACAAATGTTATGATGCATGTTAACATTTATCAAATCCTCCCCACAATAAAAAAGTCCTAGGAACACCATGGGGTATGAAAGCTGTAACAGCAGGCTCTCTGTACAGTTGCTATTATAATTACACCTGAATATGTAATTAAGAAACAGTGAATCCAAGCAGCAGCTTTGTAAAGGTAAATGGGAAGAAGACGTTTCTTGAATGTGGTTGCTACCTGGGTACTTGCACTAAGCTGCTTCTTATATGATCAATTCCATATGCTGACCTTAACCATGTAGATGTGGTATTTTCCTTCATCAGTGCTTGAACACTTATGCTGTGAAAGGCAGTCATTAATCCTTTAGGAAAGTTTGCATAATGTAATAGTTTTGTCTGCATCCAGGAAGAAAAAAAAGGTGAACTGTTCCAAGTCTTTCTTCTACTTGGTTTCCTTTCATTTTATTTCCTTTCCAACAAATGACTTGGCTTTTATTTAGATTTTGGTTTTGTTTTGTCTTGTTTTTAATGTGAATATACACAGATGAAGGAGGTGCTGCTTTCTCAGTATTCCACTGAGAAAAAAATTAATACCCCACAGTTGGTATTGATACTTTTAACAATAAACTTAAAAGTGGCAAGAGTCCAGGGATTTCTGTTATGGAGAAATGTCATATCACTCATTATTTTCCACAGTTTTCAAAAATTAATATTAGAACCTGAAGGTCAAGTTCTCCATGATCCTTTTGTGCTAAGCGTGCGCAAGAACAAAGAAAGGAATTAGTTTTGATAGGATTTTCTGAGGCTGTTATGATCTGAAGTGAAGGTAAAATCCTCTTCTTTATGCTGTTAATTTCTTCTGATATGAAGTGAGCAAAAAGAGGGAGGAGGAGTTAGTCCAGCATTCCAGAATAAAAGCCTTCATGTAGATAGTATATGGGAAAGAAAAATCATTAGAAGAGAAATACAAGAATTAAAAGAACAGCCAGGCAGAAATGTTGCACTAGATCAGACAGACTGAGAACTCTCTGAGGTTTTAGTCCTTGGTCCTGTTAACAAGACAAGTCTCCCATACGTTGTCATGAAAATTTTAACTAACAGTGTTCTAGAGCTGAGATAGTACATGAGCTCACAACTGTACTTAAGCAGTGATTCAGAAAACCAGCAGTTAGAGACTAATGTGGTAATTATCCCTCCCAGAATCTGGAAGACAATTAGCATTTAGCAGGTTTTGAGACAATCTCCCAAATTGCATATTGTCCCAGGGTTTATTTCTGCTTTTGGATGGGAAACGAAAACTATGGAGTCATTCCTAGAACAGAATGCAGAGAGATAAACAATCTTCCAGAAGACATCATTCAACATAAAAATGTATTTTTTTTTCAGACACCTTTAGGGAGTAGAGCTTACAGTGTGACACCCAGTCTGTACATCACATTTAGGAGAATATTCTATAAAAAAAGGAAGAGCTGTTACCAAGATTTAAAAATTTCATCATCTTATCCTTCCTGCATGTACAAGGCAGAGTTTCTTTCCTATTTCTTTCATGTCTTCTTGCTCGAGTTGTGTGACTTTCAATGCTGGTTTTAACAGGAAATCATAGAACATTTGGGTGAAAGACAGATTTGATGCACAAACCATATTACTGTATTTTATGTACTGGTAAGGATAATTTTATTGTCAGCAAATCCTTAATTATATAATTAAATCAGAATTTGATTCTCTTCAAATTAGTCTATAATGAGATGGCACAGAGCCTATATTCTTGCTGAAAATGTGTGCCTTTTACTTATGATCACCAGCTTTTGATATGTTGTCAGAGATAAATTCAGAATTGTTATGCAAATAACCTCAGATTATTTCATTTTTTTTTCTTTTTTTTTCTTTTTTTTTTTCTCCCAGTGAGGTCTCAATTACAAGAGAAAAGAAGATGTTGCTTTATTCATTTTGTAAATATTAACTCTGCATTCCTCAGAACTCTAAACAATCCACAAGAATATTTATTAGGAAAAAGGGGTGATAATAAAATCATTCAGAAAAAGTTAGAGAATGTGGAAGAGATATTTAATTTCCTATAGACAGAGTCAGATTTTATTTATGCAAGAGTTTAACAAGTTTTTATTTTTTGGTTTTTTTTTACAGCTGGCGAAAAAAAGTATCAGCATCTGTTCCACTTTGTGTGAATACATATTACAAAGAGAAAGCTTGCCAGATAATGAAAAATGTCTTTTTCAGAGTATTTACTGAAATTAAAAATTTCCTAAGACATGAAATGAGACAAATATGTACTTAGTCCAAGCTTCTAAAACAGAAGTGAGGGAAGGGGAGTAAAAATCCTTTCAAATGGGTTTTATTAAGATAAAGTTCCACAAAATAGATATGGTCTTACACCGATGGGCTTAATAGCTGGAGAGTATTATATCACACAAGCTCTGGTAAGGGGCTCATTCTGAAACCTGTGTCTCTTTATTCTATTACTTCACTCTTCAAGCCAGGTTAAAACTTCAGAATTGAACATAATCTATAATCTTGGGACTGATCTCCAGGAGAGTTGTGATGCCACAGACTACAATTATCTTGCAAAATGTTCTTGTCCCTTCTCTCCCATGTCCAGACTCTAGTGGCACAGTGTTGGGTAGAATAGCATGAGCACCTGTTATTTTGTATGTTTGTGCTTAAAAGAGTCTGGTAAAGTTTTCACAAGCCCTGCAAGTATTTTTAACCACAGCATCTCTGATCCAGCCCTCTGACAGTGCAGCTCTTCTCTAGTCCCATTTGAAGTGTGTCAGTGTTTCTTCAGATGGGCAACGGAGGTGGTTCAGCTGCGAGAGTCCTCAGCACAGCCCTGCAGAGTGCCTGCCTACCTCTTGGCAACACCTCTGACAGTTCAGAGACATGGCTCTGTCACCTACAGGCCCTCCACCCACTGAGTTTAGAAACTGTGTTCTTTTTTTAGCGTGGGTAGGGACAAATGTATCCAAAACCATCTTGTCGCCAAGTTTAAATGAAGGTTGGTGCACTCCTTTTCTAGGTTATTAATAGATGGGGTCTTGGAAAGATTTTGTGCCTGCTCACAAAGACAGGATGTCTGCAGGGAGACTGAGGAGATTCATGTAGCAACTTGCAGCGAAGCCTCTGCAGGAAAGAGGCAATTTTTATATCTATTTTCTAACAGAAACCAAGGAAGTAAATGGTCTAAGTTTACTATATGCTGAGTTAAGGGAAAGTTCAGAGCACTGTGATAAAAGAGCTCTTGGAAAGTTTTCTTGAGAGTGCATGGCACAGGTTTAAATGGAGAACTTATCCACACTTGTATGACAGGTATTCTTCATGCTCGCTCAGTGTTGTGCAAATGAGCAAGCAAAGGTGAATAATTCCAGCAATCACTACTTTAAGAGCACAAGACAAAAACAAGAAGAACTCTTAGATCTGCCATCTAATTCCTTAAGTTGGATCAATGAGAAGTTAATTCTATGATTTTTAATAATATGTATTTTCGGTAGAGTGAGCTTAAAATCCTCATTTGGATACTATTCAGATAGGTCAGCAGAAAACAGAACAAAAAGTCTCATGTTCTTATTATTTGTGGCTATGCTATTGTATTGTGCACAGCTGTAACATTTTCTCAGTTAACTAATCTACTTTTTCCTTCATATGGCATGTAATAGTGTCATGGTATATTCTTATTTCCTGCCGTTATTGTGCTCTTCCATAAAAAACTGTTTGGGTACATGGAAGACTTAACAATTAAATAGGGTAGTGGAAGGAGGAGAAGTGAAGATATTAAAGAGAGAAATAATTTATACTAGTAGTCTTGAATCCTAAAATTCCAGTTCTCATAGTGTCTATTTATTTATTCACCTGGGAGAATTGTAGTGGCATCTAGTGAATTCCTTTAAATTGAAATTTTATTTACTTTGAAAAGTACCTTTTTCATTATGCAAGGATAAATTAAGCTTCTGTTAGTAGCTCTTCTCTCTGATTCAAATGTCATAAAGACATTTCACTTCACTAAACTAGGCATTTAAGCTAATAAATTTAAAGGCCAGATACTGCTCTTGTTCACACTGATTCAGTGAGAACTTGAGTCCATTTAGGTGTTTGTACCACATCTACTGCCAGAACATGGGCCCAGAGCCTCAGAAAAACACTTGTATTTTTTCTGATGATGGAAAAGGTTTAGAAAACCTGTTTATGCAGCAGCAAAATGAAAACTACTTTTACAACTAGTTGGTTATCTAAGATAAGCCCTGTCTGATGGTCTTATTCGGCCTTACCAAGATTTGTATTATCTCACACAAACCCGTTCCTTAAAGTTTCTAAGTAATTTTCCTTTCATGACAACGATAGCCTGAGTTTCAACCATCTGACCAAAAGGTCTGTGACTCTTAACTGGCAGGTGGGCCAGAATCAAAGGCTGCCTGTCCAGCATGGTTTTAGCTTCCTGTCTTCTGCCTAGCAGAACTACAGGGAACTGTGCGGTAGAGCAGCTCTCATTTCTTCGTTGAATAACTGCCACTTTCAATATGCATTTAAACGTTTATTAAACCAGAGACACACAGAGGCAGACTATATTCTCACCAAGCAGAAAGAAGTTTTTGTTTAGTGCATGGAAGGGATCAGTGTTCCCATTTATTTCTCTAGTGTCTGTTTAAAAATCTCCATTATTTCAGATCAAGTGGAAATGGCCTCTCATGTGTTCTCATTTTCAGGACTTGCTGGAAGTTAACTGAAGATTATAGTACTCATGATTTCAAAATAGGAAATTGGTGGGATTTAGGCTAATGCTTGTAGTGAGTATAGCAGTTGGGTACAATTTTGGCTGTTGAAACACAACTCTATCCATCTCCCTATTGTTTTCAAGAAATCCCTTAAATGAATACTATGAATTTGCTTTTTGGTGATACTTAGCTATCTGTTGCCTGGGCTTTGAGGCTTCATTTAAGCTGACCAGTAGTTGCTTCCAGAAATACTTTAATTGGCTTGACTATTTTGTCATGAATTCTTGTATGTCTTGGTTTGATTTGTCTGGACCTGCAGAAGCTACTACTCCCTCTACTTTGGTAGTAATCAGTAAATTCTTAGTAGAAGCCTAGCCTATAAATTTTACCTTTTATTTTTTAAAAAGAATCATCATGCTTATGTCCTACCATTCCTTAGGGAAACTCTGAACAAAATCTGTAAGCTGAGACTAATCCTGATCTCATGTGTTGCTCAGGAGACATTAATTTGATTTGTGGCTTTTCTTTAGTGGTAAAATATATCTTAGATTCTTAGAGTACTGTAACAGTTTAAAGGCTTTTTCCTCCCTAATTTAAAAAAACACAAAACCAAATGAAAATTAAAACAAAGTAACATACAGTCTTTTCCCCCACACCTGCCCTAATTCTACAAATACTAGTAATTAGTACTTCTACAACAGGTGTCAGTGCCAGCAGCTACGTCAATCACTGAATGGAAATATTTATCTGAAATAATGTGAGTACCTCTCAAAACTTCTCTTTTAAATCTGAATCATCCTTTACAAATCTGTTTTAAACCACAGTTTTGGATATTTCTTTAAATCAGTGTGTCAGAAAGACTTCCTTACGTATTAGTATATGTGTTTAAGGATAAAGGGAAGTAACTCCAAACTAACATGGTCAAGGGCATATTCAGGTAGTTGTAGTTACATCTTGATTTTTTTTTTTTGTGATTAAAAAATCCAAAGTTGTTCATGAGAAAAAAAAAAAGTGTTTTGATTTCTGCTTTTGATATTCTAAATGAGTAATGCCTTGCCAAAAATATTTAGTCACTTCGATGTTGAGATCTTTCAGACTTTTTGTTATTCTTCAGTCTGCCATTTTCCATGATCTTCCACGCATCTCTCATTTCCTTTCCTTTCTTCCCTTCATTATTCATGGGAGTGGGGAGGAAGTGATTGCTGACTACTTGGTCTGATCAGTAGACCTCATTCTGAGAAATCTAGATACTTCATAGTTATGGAGAGCAGGAGATGTGTAATTTCTTCCATGGTATGTTTTCATTCCCAAGGAAATAAGGTATTTCTGGTATCTAGGAATCTGTACAAAAAGCCTTTAATTTTGGAAAAATCTAGACCCTGCTGTCAGCAGTCACTTTACAGTCCAGTACTTCAATAGGTGTCCTGTCTGTGCTCATGCATCATTCTCAGTGACTCCAGTGGGAATGTCACTGCAGCACAAGAGCTGAAGGAGAAAGCACTTTGAGCTCAGTCTAATATACACTGAATCTGGTCAGAAGCTTCACACTGACCTCAGGGTGTAACACTAGTCAAAACCAACTGTCTTGCACTGCAGTGTTCATATAACAAAGCCTTATAGAAATTAATGAATCAATCACTGGTAATATCCATTCTGCTCTTGTACATTTATAATAGGTTTCATTTCAAATTTAATTCTGATTGACCCAGAACTGTTTGACCAGTATATTTATGTGTTTAATTGCACTTCTTGTAATTTGAAAAGCATGACTGTTATTGCTCAATGTCTCTCCTGTGGCTACAGCCCTGGTCCATGTTTTCTATAATGAAAGCATCAGGAAGTGCACTACAGTTCTCTATGCCATTCTCACTTCAATTGGCTGGTTTTAAAAATCCATTGCCACTGCAAGAGCATTTACCAGTTTTAAAACACTTAAGAGTTACTAGAACTGGTAGGGATGATACATTTCTTTTCCTTCCTTTTGATGTGTGTTAAATAAAAAATATTGGTGGTTATATAAGGCTTGAAAGCATTCACTCTGCTTGTTTTAATAACTCTCTGTGCACACAGGAAAATGTACTTGCTTTATATGCACAGAGAGAGTCTCAAAGCCAAAGTGTCTTGTCATCATTGTTAGGAAAAGAACCATACCAGCAGGAAAGCTTCTGTCAGTTCTTCTATTTTATCTATTTTTGCTGCATAAGATTCATTTCCCAAGTAGCATTACGGAGATTTTTCTGTGTATTGACATTGAAAGTATGGGTGCTTGGTTATATGGTGTGAGTGCACATGGTGTATTGCACAATACAGGCAAACTTTAAATAAGCATAGATGCATGTCAGGAGTTGCAATTTGTCCTCTAGCAGCAAACCACTGGCATACAGCACCACTGTCTCCTTATAGTGACAAAACCACCAGCGGGAGAGGACATCAGTCCATCAATAGCAGGTGGCCCAAACTCTTCTAGACATGAGAATCAAGAGTAGCATACCAGGAGCCTAAAATTAGGATATTATTTGTTGTTTCGTTTTTCATGATGTGTGCACAATTTAACAAATCTATAAGCTATGGCTTGCAACTGTGAATGAGGGGTTCCTAAGTTGAAAATTGCTTTAGGAAGCACTTTTTCCTGATGAGGAATTCTAGCTGTTTTCCAAAGGCCAGATACAAATCTGGAATTCTCTGTTTCTTATCTTGTTTATTGTTTGAAATTCCACTATTTGTGTTATCATCTCCTTCAGTCTTTTGTCTTAGGGACCAGAGGGGAAGATTAAATGCACACAAGATTACTAAAGAAAAGGACAAGGAATAGGTAATGGGTTTTTTTCTTTTCTTTTTTCTAATTAACCCTACAGTGATACCAATTTAGCTAGATGATAAGATACATTTAATCAAATAATATAATTTAAGAAAGAAGGAGTATATTCCTTTATTATTATTCAGTATGACTGCTGTCTGTTGCATGGTCAGATTTGATTATTACTGTTCCAAGAGTGACTTGGAGAGGTATTACTTTTATGGAAGAATGAAAGGGAGTAAGACAATATATATATGACTTTCTCAAAATGACTGTTCTCAAAAGAGAACAGAGACAAAAGCAGCTTGTTTGTTAGGTGGGTGAAGCAAGGGGCTGAGTGGCATGTAATGAAAGCAATATTTTTTATTACACCTCTTGGAAATGTCTTGGTGACATTTAGCAGTCTTCAGAAGGGAAACAATTTCTTGTCTTGCCTAGGAGTTCAAGCCTTTTTAACTTGGTGTTCCTGATCTGTTCAGAAATGACATAAAGAGTCAGCTGAGGTTTTAGGAAGTTCATTTTTTTTAAAAGCATGGAGACCAATTTCTTACTCATCAAGAGCCATTTTAACCAGTTTTTGGACCATTTATAACATCACTTTATCTGGTCTGTTTAGCTTGGAACTTGTCACTTCAAGAAAATTAAAAGGACGAAAATTCTGGGAGTTGAAACTAAATGATCCATAGAGAACTAAAGCTCTCATTTAGATAACTATGATGATTATCAGCATACACATCAGTTCATTCTATCAAAGCAACAATGATTACACAAGCATTACTGATTAACTGTTTTGTATTGCATTTAATTTTGTTGTTGGTTAGCTGGGATGTTTTGGGGTTTTTTTGAGGGCTGGGGTGTTTAAGACATGAAAACAGCTTTGGCTACATAAAAGTTCCTACCCTGCACCCAAACTGATTTATTAGACCATAGACCCTA
>VWZO01012013.1:87667-99791 GCA_013396975.1 Bucco capensis | reverse complement strand
TGATTTAAATTCTGAATCGCCAATGATAATACGAGGATGATGAGAAACTTCCCAAGGTGCGGGTCCTGCACTAAAACAAGATTTACTGGGCAGCTTTTCAAAACAGAAGAAAGATAGCTGGCTGTTTAATATGAAACCTCTGATAAACTATTGAAAAACAAAACCAGAACAAAAACCACCACTTAAAATTACTGTTAAAGTAACTGTATTCATCGATAGCTATTTACTGGTGGTTCACACCTTCTCGCATCTGTCTAGCACAATGCAACCACAGTCCCTAACTGATTCCTAGGTGTAAAAATAATGTAATTTAAAAAAATTATATGACTACAAAGGGAAGCAAACTTTTCTTGTCAGGAAGGTTTTATATTTCTTTCTTCAAAACACACAAAATAAAGCCTTCCTGGGAATACCTTGATTTCATCTGCCAGACACTCATGGAGTTATATGAGCCTTGTTTTAGCTGCAGCTCCCACACTGCTGTTTCACACCATTCTGCTGCTTCTGTTTCTTATTTTCTTATCCCATAAAATGTCAGAGTGTGGATAAAAACTCTCAAACTCTAAAGATGGCAATTTAACCTTGTTCAACTGGCTGCTGGTCTTATATGCCTGGAGGTGGTACATTTCAGTGCCAGTATCTTGTAGGTTGCTCTGTTTGGGATAAGATGAAGACACTGCTCAGCTGAAGAGCAATTTTCCTTCTTACATTTAAATACGCCCAACCTGCACATCATGTCTTTCCTTTGATCTTGGTACAGAGCTGGAAGCTAAAGTTTAAACCAGAACTCTGTCATTCATTTTAGCTCCATACCTACCCCAGGCAGCTTTCCACATATAGGTCAGACACTTCAGCCATCCAGCAGAAATTACTACTTGGCAGTCACCTCCTGCCTTCACACACTGTTGCAGTCTGAAAATGCACCATGGCAGGTGCATCCCAGCTTCTCCCCAGCCTCCTTGGTGTCCAGAAACATGCTCGTGCTGCTGGGAGTACACAGTCCTGCTGTGACATGCAGCTCAAGTTAGATATTTTGGTAGCTAAAGTCACTAAATGCTAATTTAACGCCCTTTTCTCTCATCTTCATTAAAAAACTTNGTGTTTAGGAAAAGATTGGATGTGGCACTGAGTGGCATGGTTTAGATGTTTTGGTGTATTGGGTCATAGGCTGGACTTGATGATCCTGGGGGTCTTTTCCAGTCTTGGTGATTCTGTGAAAGCTCTAAGATGGAGCACTACCTCCTTGCAAATTCTTATACTGCTGAAGCAAAAAGGTGGCAGCCTCTCTCCAGACTCATTATCATTGCCACATACACAGCTCCATCATTTGGTATGCTTCACACACTGTCCTCTCATCTGGCAAAAGCCCTGAGTACCAGCTAATTTACACCTTCAGTATAATGGCTTTTGTGTCTTTTGCTGCTCTGGAATATATTACATGCTGCTGAAACAGAAGTCCAGCAAGATGCTGTCTGCCATGATCTTGTAAAAAGAACAAAAAACAGGGAAGAGGAAAAGATCCATACCACCCTGAGAAGGCCTGATCTCAGAAGTTAAGCAGGGTTGGGCCCGGTTAATACTTGGATGGAAGAC
Organism: Bucco capensis; assembly: GCA_013396975.1. Taxonomy (NCBI): domain Eukaryota; kingdom Metazoa; phylum Chordata; class Aves; order Piciformes; family Bucconidae; genus Bucco; species Bucco capensis. The sequence goes on along the minus strand of VWZO01012013.1, from coordinate 98,198 downwards.
CACCAGGCAATACTGGGTTGCCGTAGGGGTTTAGTTGGGGATGTCCCTGCCCACTGCAGGGGGGTTGGACTAGATGACCTCCAGAGCTCCCTTACAACCCAAACCATTCTGTGATCACTTGGATTTTTACATAGCTGGTTTTGTTTCCAGAACTTCTTGAGCCCATGATAGTCTCCTTGCTTTTAAATACTTCTTTCCTGCACACTCCTGGAAGCAACCCAGGGAAGGGTACACATAGCAGAGATCCAGCATTTTAGTTACAGAAAAATGTTTCTAAGTATTAAAACATCTTCCCTGTTCAGAAAGAGTTTGCACTTGCCTTACTGAAAGAAAAATCCATCCTCAGTTCTGTCACTCAAGAGACACAAAGCACATAAAGAGTGGGATTTAAAGAGCCTAGTGTTGAAATCTTCTGATCAACCCAAGAGGTGTTAGTGTGCAAGCACAAAGTCGAACAGGAGAGGTCAGAAAAAAGCTTGATAATCTAACATCCTTACAGAATTTGACTTCCTTTAGGGATTTATTAAACCTTTCTCAATATGCCCTAGGGTCAGTATTAGGTATTGACAGAGGCTCAACCATGGGACCTGGGGAGAGTTCATGGGTGAAAATCAGACTGCGGTCAATCTGTAAGAGACCTCAAGTATTCTTGAGGTATATAAGAAGCACAACATGGTGTGGCAATGAGCCATACAAGATCAGAGGAGCGGACGGCTAATTAAGGCTGCCTGCCTTCCTCCACCTCCAAGGGTGAGCAGGAGTGATGCTGGGAGGTTTACTGGTCACTACACACAGGCCAGTCTAAACATCTGGGCCATGTCCTGGCTCCACCAGCTTTTTTCTGCCTCACCTCACCCTGCAATGGAATGCTTCAGCACTGGTTCATACTGATTCAAGGAACCAGGATGACTTTATGGTTGCTTGGACAGGTTTGCCCTTTGTAGCACAAACACAGTGATGTGATGTCTGTGGGATCCCAGCCAGCTTTGGGATGTAGGGAAGCGCCTTTGCACCACTAAGCAGTGGAAAATTAAAAAGGAAGAGGAACGCCACCTCCAGTGTCTCCATAGTTCCAACTCCCCACACACACAAGCGGACTAGCTGAGCCCACCAGCACAAGTTACTGCTTTTTAAGAGCAACAGGTATGTTTCTTCCTACAGAGGGAACATTCTGTCTGCTCTTGGTTTCCAGTGTCCCACCACTTTACTGGTTCAGAATGGCATAGGCAAGACATGTTGACTGCAGCTTTTACATACTAAGCTCTAATGAGGACTCTTATATACCACAACCAACTTTTAACAATGTACACATGTAAAACCATTCCCAACCAGTAAACAGACTAAATTTTTACAGTACTCAGCTCCATGGGTCAACAAAACTGGCGGTCACTGCAACAAAGCTGCCAATTTCCACAAGAAGCTTGATTTTCCTAGGCTGGCTATGCATTTCTGCAAACTCAGTGACCAAAGCTAGTGTAACCAAGGATAAGCACACGTAGCTGCACAGCAGTGCTGCAAGTTCCTCACTTTACTAAAGAACCTTAACTTCTGAATGCCATGTTAACAGGCACAGTGATGTGCTGCTTAAATGATTTTGCTTGAATAATAACAGGAAATTAATAGTTTCACTCTTCAGACTGAACACAGCAAGATACAGGATGTAAAATTAAGTGCCCTGACAGTAGTAAGTAACTGATTCATCTCTTTGAACACCAAAGGAGAGCTGTCACTAATTAAAACAAATCCCCATTTACTGGACTCTTAATAGAGGTCTACCACTACCAGGACTGCTAGAAACAGCTGGCTCTGGACAGGATATGTGCCTTATTCTAGGAAGATTTTCAGTCATTTCCTGGTAAATACTCTTTGCCTACTGACCATGTAGGAAGATACCAAATCTTAACAGGAAACCCAGCTGTGCTGTCATGCTCCTTTTTTAATAATGGAAAAGCACATCCTTTCCAAATAGAGAAATCTTTGGCAGTCATCTCAATAAAAACAGTAAGATTTTTCTTTTTTTCTTAATCTTTTAATGGTTGCATTTTAGACACCGTGCTCTGATTACAATGTGACTAACTTTCCTATTGTTATTAATCTCTACACTAGTCCTAGGATTCCTTCTAATTATGGTTTATTACACATTTTGTCAGTTTTGTTTGCTAAGTTGCTAACTAGACTAAGTGTCAGATAGTGACCAAGACAAATGAGCTAAAGGTTCCCTTTAGTTTTATCCTTTATAAAAGGGGGGGGAAGTATGGTTGCCAAACAGAACTGGCTGAAATGGATTTCATGACACAGCCCTTCCAGCCCCCAAGACCTTCAAAAGACTTCAGTATTCTGCTCCACAGTTACATCTTTGTTTACAGCACAGACATCCTAAGACTCTCCTCTGTAACCACATGTGAATCTGGGCACTGGTATGTGGGACAAGACAGAGCCTGCCAGTGGTTAAGCCTGAGATGCAAGAGTGAGCTTGAATGAGTCTGTCCTGGAGTCAGCCCCAACATGCTTTTAAGACCCTGCAAGTGCAGCAGTTTCCATGACTTTGTGCCTCACCCACTGCTCCTGGACAGGCTCTCTGAGCAACATCGTGAGGGCCTATCTAAACCAGCTACAGATGAGGAGAAAGGTGAAGAGGTGCTGCTATACCAACAAGATGTCTGTGCTTCAAAGTTGGTAAGCACTGGTACAGCTAACTGACAACCAAAAGCAAGTAACTGCTGCTATAATAAGAAAGAAATTGCTGTGGCTACTTAGAAAGCTGTGCTCTGGGAACACTTAGACCCATTGTCTAGATTGTCAGTGGTGGTGGAGTACAATAAAAACAAAGCTAAGAAAAATCAGGCATTTCCTTAGAAGTAGGAAGGGGGCAACATGTTAGCAAATGTGTAAGAGAGCAGCCTTGGATAATCAGGTGATACAGGTATTTCCAAGTCCTTTGCTTTCACAGCCTAGGGAAAGGGATTACAGCTCCCAGGCTGCTGGCCCTAATCTACCAATCAGAACAACTCCAAAGACTCTGGGGAAGCTGTGGTATTTCCAATCTATATATTGTACTCCCGAATGTACAGTGATCCTTCTGAATGGTCAGTGATACCCTGAAATGGCCAAGAAATTGACCTGTAAAAATCAACAGGGAAGGTAGACATGTATGGCAAGAAACCACTACAGACACTACTATGTAACTCACCAAAATACCAAAGGAAAAAGAAAATGCTTCCTAAAATTTAAACAGGGAAACCCTTCTTAAAGAATACATACCTCCAGCATCTCCCATCCTGATCCAGAAAACACATTTCTCCCTAAGATATGAGTAATTTCAAGTTAGTCAAGTTTCTAATTCATCTGTTGTGGAGAACTTAACAACTCTGATGTTTTTCCAGGCATAACATTATTAGGATTTACAACAAAATTGTCCAAGTTTTATTATGCATACAAGACAGAATTGCTGGCCCTGAGTCTCTGTAGTTTCATGTTGCTGCTCATTATCTCCTAAGAGCTTTGCTCTCCAACAGTTCTATCTTGACAAGCAGCACCCTCCTGTCTACCTAGTGTGTCACAGGGGAGTTTTGATTATCCGCCCCTCATCTTGTTTTGAGGTGCATCTTCCCTCCTGCAAAAAAGCTTAATTTAAACAAAAACAATCAAGCTTTATTCACTTCATAAGGGCTGGTTTGAAATGAATATATGTTGTACAATGTGGATTGTTGCATTCTTGCAACATAAGCCACTTCTGAGTTTTCTGCGCTGCATCCATATGTGGGATGTTAGTACAATGGTCTCATTGTAATCACAGAGCTTTGGCCTTTGCATTGGAAAAAAATGAAGACAGCTTCCAGAATTGCAGAAAGACCAAAAGTTGAAGCCAGGCACTAATGACCTAATAGGCAGAGGTCTAAAAGTCAGCAAACCCCTAACCCTGGAAGACAGCTCTGCTGTACACTTGCTGCTGTTTTTGGATTACTACTGCATCTCTTTCTTCTCGCCTCTCATTCCACATTTTTCTAGCAGATTTAGATTCCCTTATTTACTCAAAGTGTAAAAATAAGGATCCTGCAGCTTTACTGCTTCTCACTCACTGCTCTTTTGCAGTTATGCAGGGACATCATTTGAAGCTTGCAGAAGCCTTCCAAAAAAGGAATGTGAAACTGTGGTGTTCCAGCCAACAGTAGCTGTGGTTGTCTAACATTACTATAGCACCTTGGTCAGCCTTGGAAGACAGTTTATTGACCACTGAGTACTGCTTGTCAGTTTGAACACTGACCTTCAGCAACATTGCACCACCAAAAAGTCTTAGCAGCTAAACAAAGAAACAAATGCCAAAATACTCTGTTGTACAGTTAAAAAGTGCTCATAGAGCACATAAATATACACGCTATCACTATCTATTTTTAATCTGTACAGGAAATAGCAAGCTAGTATTATAGAGAAAGCGATGCAGTAGAAAATAAGATGTTAATGCTCTCTGTCTAATATTAAAGGTGTTAATGCTCACTGTTAATAAGAACTGTGCGGTGGAAGATAAAGTTGTCATAGACTCTGGCTGTTCCCAGGGTAGCACTAGACTGTTCGGATGACTTCACTTTTAAGTTTCCTGAATGCTCCAGGCTATTTTGTAAAACAGACTCCTGATTTTTTCCAGACAGAATAAAGTGTTGTGGAGAAACTACTGTTCTAAGTTTTTATAGCTGAAGTCACTATTTTATTATTGCCTTTAAGTTAAGCCACTGTTTTGCCTAGATATACAGACAGATGCTGTAACATCTTCGATTCAATTGCAATAACTATGAGTAAGCATTGTTGATGCAGACAAGAAAAAAGGGGAAGGCTATATAACTATATTAGAGAAGCAGCTATTTAGTTTTATAAAAGGAACTTTTTTGAATTGAAATATTTGTTAAAACTGTCACACTCAAATAATGATCAAGCATATTTTAGAGCTATAAATCTAGGCAATCTGTGTGTGCTAGACAGCCAAAAGCACGAAGTAAGACAGATAAAAATTCTTAAGGAATTTGGCAGATGTATCCCAGATAACTAAGGAAGAACAAGTTTAGAAAGTTTCTCCTCCTTGTTGTGACTGGTGCTTAGTCAAAACTGGCAGTAGCTAAACACAGCAATTATTAGTGAAAGTACTCAGACTTAACTGCTAAGACAATATTACACCAAGGAACACAGGGAAGAATTTAAACATGCAGCCATCCACTCACACATACAAACTCAAGCACTTTGATGACCTGGCCAGTACTTAGCATTTCATCTATGATAAGCAGCATATAATCTTGTGTCACAATGGCATAGCGTGTTATTTCTATGTCTTCTCCTCTCAAAAGTTTTAAACAATCATGAAGCAGTGTTGTGGAATGCATGCTGGCAGCAGTACAAAGATCTCACTGATGTGAAAGCCAAAGCCTTTATTATAAGCTGGGTGCTCAGACTGCCAAGTAATGCTGTTTGCTAATGCTATGCATTACTAAACACTATTCTTCTATGTATGATCTTTAAAGCTAACACTATGTTTGATGGAGCAGTGTGTAATAATAATAATAGATAATATTTGAATGAAGTAATCCATAAATTGCTAGCTATGCTCTGCTATCCTAAGAAGAGATTCTTCTGAAATGTAATTCCCAATTTACAAAACTCAATGCTAGAAGTACAAAACAAGAAGAATTGTTAGCATCTATCAAATCAAAACAATTTTCAAATCAAGTGGGGTCCAAATCTTTGCCAGGGTACTCATCAGTAGAGATTGTACTAGAGATCCATGACGGTGCATTGGTCTCATTTTAATTTTCCTGTACTTCAGAAGAGGTTGTAGCATTATGAGGCGATCAGCCTCATCTCACACAAAGCAGTAGATTTTGTAGAAAACCACCAAGAGGGAAGAAAAAGATGGAGATAAGGGAAAGCCTGTACAACCATCACAAAGCAAGTAACTTTATTTCCATCTCCTTTCACCTACCCTTAATATCTTCATAGTGCACAAGTCCCATTGGCTTTGCCCCACCTTCTCCCCATAGGTTCAGTGCCCTGCCAGGCTGGACACTGAAGCAGAAAGCCCCACTGGGGACCACTGTGGCCCAACCTGTACCCAGAGCCACAGACAGCACCCCATGGAGGGGTGCCAGTCCCTGTTGCTGTACTCAGGTCACATATCCCTACCCTAACTCCAGAGTTGGTTTAGCAATGCTTGTGCCCAAAAACTATTCTGAACATGACACACAAACCAACAAAACCATTTAACATAACAATTTCCATGTTCAACATGTTATATAAAAGCAGATTAAAAAAAAAAAAAAGCTGGCAGAAGATGTAAGATGTAGACCTTTACACTATGTTCAGGACAATTTTCCAAAGTCTTGGTCTCACAGAAGACCTGAAGCCAGAATTTTGGAAACATCCCAAGAAATCACATTTTTCAAGCTCAGGTGAAATAAGAAATTAGGAAATGAGCCACAAGAGGAAGATTAAGATAACATTTATAAATCTACAGTGCAGCCAAGTGGACATTTTTAGAAAGCACTTACCCATTAATCAGCTTGTCACAATAACAGCAAGAGATGCTGCCATGCTCCAATGACAGAAAAAACCCTAACACACTGGATATTTGGTAGCAGAAGAAAGCTTAGGCAACATTCTTCTCCTTGTAAGGGGACTGCAAATAGTGAATTAACTGGGGATGTTTCTCTTCATGAATGCTGTGTGCAGATTAACTCCAAAAACTACATTCAGGAAACCTCCTGAAGGAACTACATTAAATATGCAAGATGGTTGCTATTCCCTCTGCAACGTCTGCAGAGGGTCACCTGAGATTTCCTGATATTATGCTTAAGCATAGTTTAAAGCTGGTTGGCAAAATTGTTAGAACTATTTTTTTCACATTTTTCATTAAGACTGTTGTGGTTTACACAACTCCAATTTCAATAGTGCATAATGGAACTTACTTCTAGAGTAGTTTGTCTTAAAGAAAGTTCACAGTCACAAATTCCCAAGGAAACACCTCTAGGTGAAATGCCAGTCATCTGTTATTTGCAGCATAATTACTGTGGTTTAGACAAGTCTGGTCTACACAGCTACTTAAAATAGGATGGACAACCCAAGTATAAAAGCTACCAGATAAACAAGACTGCAGAATGCTACCGACATTGCAGCATTCAATTCAGTAAGAAAACGTAAATGTGTCACTCATACAAAAATATAATTCACAGCTCCTGCACTGCAGAAGGGACAATCAAAAGCAGCAAGTTACTCAGGGAAGAAGAGTTTCCTCTTCAGGCTTTCCCAGATAGCTGAATGGTCACATGCATGTAAAAAATAAATGAATGTAGATACATGTCTCTCTGTACCCAGTGTACAAAGCCTCACTACATGGATTTCCAGGCACAATGGGCAACCCAGAATGTTATTGTTCCTCATCTCAAACCCCATCTGGCTTCAAAACATAGACTGTGATTTTCAGAGGTGCTTAAAATCTGAAGCAACTAGATACAGTTGCTGTAGCTATAAAGAATTCCTGAAGAAAATATCATGTTACAGCACGGTCTCCAGGCACAGTCTGAAAATCACTTGGGGTCTCTTGTTGCCCCTGGTGCAATAACTGTGCCGACAGCAGAGAGAGCATTAAACTCATTGCCCACGGGAAAGTGTGGGGAGTGATACCCATGTTTCTATAATCCTTGTATGGGTAGGATGTGCTCATTAGCCTTCTGGCAGTCATCCTAGGAGAAGGACAACTCTGATTCCAAACCCGGGCAGATGGAGCTCGTTCAGCCCTGGAAGGCCTTCCATCTAAGAGAAGGACACTCTAATAATACCTCTGTCCTAAGGACTTTGCTGCCAGCGTCCAAGCTTGCTAGGCCCTGGCAGATGAACCTTAGGACTAAAGGGTGGGTCCAGCTCTGCGCATGCTGTGTCTCACCTAAAAAAATCCATTGCGCAGGCTCGAGGGTGCTATCCGCTATCCTCTTTTTATCAGTGTGCTTGTAAAAGGAGCTGATGAGGAGCGGGGATGGAGCCCTCCCTGGATCTTCGTTCGCGAAGCCTAGCCACGACAACGACAGCACGGTCTAGGACTCTGGAGTCTGTTTTTCCATCTTTATGGGAAGCCCTAACACAGAGCTTCTTATGCTCTATACACTTCCCTGCATATATCCTTGTGCAGCATCAGCCACCATCTGATCCATCACATATGGTACATACAGAATTTTGGGACACAAGCAAGGGTATACATTTTCTCATCATAGCTATTCTCTGCACCAGCTTCCTGCATGGATTCATCTACTTTGCAGAATGCCTCCCATTTAAATTAAACCACATCCACAGTAGGTTACACTAACAGCCCCAAAACATTATTTTTACTTTCATATCTTAGTTTATTCAATACAACCAGCCTTGTTTAGACAAGCCCTTATCTAAGTGTGCCCCTTCACTTTCTTAGTCAACACAAAACAACTGCAGCAGGCTTTTAGAAGTGGGGAAAAAATTATCTTTTTGAATAAATTCTCATTCTAATCTGAGTGGCCAAACTGCATTCACATTGAATGATGTCCTGGCTTGGGCTGGATCAGAATTAGTTCTGCTAAGATGTTATTGCTTCTATCCAGGGTTCCTTTAAAAGTGACTGTATTCCTCTGACAGCTGGCAGTATGTTTTCAAAAAACATTATCAGCTTCTAATAGCTTAAGCCTGAATGTTTGGGTTACAACTGAGGATTGGAATGTAAACCTTCTGTTACTCTACTGAGAAGTCAGGGGGGGTGCATGGTGAGAGCCTACACCTATAGGAAAGGAACAGGCAAGGCAGGTGACCCCAAACTGACCAACTGAGTATTCCATTTCATATACGCCATGCTCAGTATAAATTTAGGGGGGCCGTTCCCTCTTTCTCTCTCTTCTTTGCCTCCCTTGCAGCCCTGCTTGGCGCCCCAGCTTTGCTGCTTTCTCCCTTCTGAGTCCAGACCTCCAGGGTCCAGCTTCCTCCCTTTCTTCCCCCACAGGAGGGGGTGTGTCTGGGGTTCGGCTGTGGTAATATAGCAACCGGGAGGGAGAGTGGGAAGTTTGGATCTTGGTGCTGGCTCTGTACCTTTGCTTATATATATATATATATATATATATATTTGTCTGCTGCTGTTGCTTTTCTATTAAAGTAGTTAAAGTTACTCTGCCTTTTCCAATCCACAAGCCCCGTTATTTCACCCAAACCATAACAACCTTTTGGGGACTCATCCAGGGCAAGGCCAAGTTTTGGCAAATTGCCCCAAATAGCTCAAATTTCAGCCTGTTCTTTTCAGAGAAGTATCAGATCTCTTTGTCTGACAGTCCTTGGGGATTGGAAAATGCACAGTGATGTCAGTTCTGAAAGCAATGATATTTCATGTACTCCTAGAGTCAATATTAGAGTCAACTTCTAACTTAAGTACTACAATGTTTCCTTTCTATCCATATATTCTATGTTGTTGTTTCTTTGGTTTAGCTGCTTACCTGAAGATTACTAACTGCCGATATCGTGCGATCTTTGTTGCTTTGTTCGGATGCTTATCATTGATTTACATCATGTCTGATTGGCTGGTGCATATGTCTCAGTATTGCAGGTATTACCTGGTAAATTGGTGGCTGTGTATACTTTCAGTCCTTCCCCACTGGGTGGGAATGATAGTGCATACAGTCATCACATTCAAAATGCTGTGCTACCTGTGTCATTGGCCTTATCCTTATTGTTGAATTTTCTGGTCCTTATCATGAAATTCATTCTTGTGTGGTGTCAGATTAAACATCGCTGTGAGTGTGTGTGTGCTAGGCTGCCACCTCCACTTGTGGAATGCGTGCTGTTTTGGCAGCAGATTTTGCAGCTGCTCAGAGCCCTGAAGCGCCCCCCACCGCGAGCTCTGCCTCTGCACCGGCACAGACTCTGACAACGGATCACAAAACTGTGCTGCCAGACAGTCCCATTCAATCTGCACCAATACAAGTTGCTCCCGTAAGGAGAAAGGCTCAAAGAAGACAGGCAAAAGGCCCATATAGATGAGTCCTACCAGTCACACATGAGGAAGATAGCCCTCCTGTGGCAGAAACAGATCTAAAATCTAACGCTGCTGAGGCTGAGAAGGCTGATAGTTCTACGACTGGGAAAAAGCATTTGACAAAAACAGATTGCCTGGTGTCATCAGATGAAACAGATTACTCTGCATCAGACTTACCAGGAGGAGGTCCCTCCACTAGAGTAAATCCTTCCAGAGGAAGCCCATCAGATGGGGGGGTCATCAAATGAGGAGGTCGCAGTTAGATCTTTGTCCATGAAAGAGCTGTGAACCATAAGAAAGGACTTTAGCCGTCATGAGAGTGAGTCACTCACGGCCTGGCTGGCCCGATGCTGGGATGATGGTGCCGATTCCATCGACCTGGATGGTAAGGAAGCCAGACAACTGTGATCCCTGGCTAAAAACGGAGGCATTGACAAGGCTACTGAGAGAAATAACACTCGCAGCCTCTGGAAGAGATTCTTGTCAGCTGTAAGGCACGGATACCCCTAT
>VWZO01012013.1:75661-87283 GCA_013396975.1 Bucco capensis | reverse complement strand
GTTGAAGTGAGCCTGACTGGGAATAGCTGGGAGAAGCACCTGGTGGTAACTGGTCCAGACGCCCCATGTATCCTCGGCATAGACTTTCTTAGAAAAGGGTATTACAAAGACCCAAAAGGGTATCAATGAGTCTTTGGGATAGCAGCTGTAGAGACTGATGTTGAACAGCTGACTGTCTTGCCTGGGCTTTCAGAGGAGTCTACTGCTGTGGGATGGATGAAGGTCAAAAACCAGAAGCTGCCAATTGCTACTGAAGTGGTGCGCCAACAGCAATATCGCACCAACCAAGATTCTGTAGTTCCCATCAGAGAGCTAATCCGACAGCTAGAGAGGAAGGAGGTGATTAGCAAAGCTCACTCACCATTTAACAGTCCCATATGGCCAGTACGAAAAACCAATGGTGAATGGAGGCTAACTGTGGACTAGCGTGGCCTGAATGAGGTTATACCATCGATGAGCGCTGCTGTGCCAGACATGCTGGAGCGCCAATATGAGCTGGAGTCAAAGGCAGCTAAATGGTATGCCACGGTTGATATTGCTAATGCCTTTTTCTCCATTTCCATAGCACCAGAGTGCAGGCCACAGTTTGCCTTTACCTGGGGAGGTGTCCAGTACACCTGGAATTGACTGCCCCCCAAAAAAAAAGTGCTCTACACTTTATCCGGGGATAATGGTCCTGCCTGAAGCCTCTAGCAGAAAGCACCTGGGGACACTTGAGGTCAACCCCTAGGATTTTGGAGTCGAGCATACAGAGGCTCCGAGGCCAAATATACCCCAACTGAGAAAGAGATATTGGCAGCATATGAAGGAGTTCGAGCTGCCTCAGAAGTGATTGGCACAGAAGTGATTGGCACAGAAGCACAACTCCTCCTGGCACCACGACTACCAGTGCTGGGCTGGATGTTCAAGGGCAAGGTTCCTTCCACTCACCATGTCACTGATGCCACATGGAGTAAATGGGCCACGCTAATAACACAGAGAGCTCGGATAGAAAATCCCAGGTCTCCAGGGTCCAGCTTCCTCCCTTTCTTTCCCCCTGGGGGCGTGGGGTTCAGCTGCAATAATATAGCAACCAGGAGGGAGAGTGGGAGGTTTGGATCTTGGTGCTGGCTCTGTATCTTTGCTTATATATACATATATATATATATATATATATATATATTTGTCTGCTGCCACTGTTTTTCTATTAAAACAGTTAAAGTTACTCTGCCTTTTCCAATCCACAGGTCCTGTTATTTCACCCAAACCATAACAAATGAATAACTGTTACTTGAAAAAAAAAAAAAAAACCAAAAAAAAAAAGTAGTCTCATTCATTCTAATCTTTGGAAGTCAAAAGAGAACTCAAACCTAGAGCAAGCAAGCCAACCAAAGCATTCCCCTTTTTCCTTTCTCCCTCCATCAGACCAGAAGTTAATTGGTTGCTTTGTCAATTCATAAGCATTGGGAATATGAAAATTAATGCTAAACCTCCAAAATCGAAAGTATCAAACTTAAGAAATCTGTCAGGCTTTGTACTACAGTATAAATGGCCTATCAGGATGCTTCAATATAGAACAGTGGGGACATCCTGTGGCCACTTATACTCTTTACACTTTAACGTTCCCACTATTTTTAATCCATCTGTTCAATCACTTCTGCAAATTAGATGCAAAGTCACTCAATAACGTAAGAGGACCTGAAAGCAATAGAATTTGCTTAACTAGCTTCCAACCTACCATCTTATATAATCCTTTCTCAAAAGCTGCTGTGCTCTACCTCAGTTTTCAGTATCTTCTCTTCTGGGTTATACAGTTTCCACATCAAATGAAAAGCTCAACCCAACCAAAGAGCATTTAGGAGCTTGAGCTGCTCTAAGTGGCAACACTAACCACTGACAGCAATGCATACAAGTAAAAAGTGACATTCTAATTTAATTTATTGAGATTTACAGTAGTGTTCATAAAAGACATGTAACTCTCAGATCCCCTCTAGTCCCCCAGCCAGTTCATGGGACAGCTATGGCTTTCCAAGTCAGGATCCTTTCAATTCACTTCTGAGCATGCTGATTTAATCACTTTTAAAAGAAAAAAGCAAATGAACTTCAAGGACAATTTTTTTGTGTGTGGTTTGTATGCACATTATTTTTTCACTATAGGGAAGAATATGATTTTCTTTTACATTTACATCTTCAGGTAATTCACTGTCTCTACTTCAGCTGCCTAGGAAGGCTGAGGATAGCCAGTGCCAAATCCCAGAACATAGGTCCAAGTGTTCCTGTGAAGAGACTCTGCAGTTTGCATGGCCTATAATTTGAGTCTATTTAGTGTGGCACTCCAGAAGGTAATGCAGCCATCTAGGACTTGTGCCAAGTGTGTTGCAGCTGCATAATCACTTAGGAGGTCTGTTCTTGAGCCTATCTTCTACAAAGCAGAAAAAACATCCCACTCTTCCAAGCAAGACATTCACGTTTCTAGCAGGAACAGATCTTGTTATTTGCCAGTCAGAGAAGGTGTCAGCTCAAGCAACATGCTGGAGGAGAAACTGCACTCCATGCCTCAGGCAGCTCACTGGCATTACAAATCAAAACTCATGCAAGCACACTGAGCTGACAGAACATTTCTCAGCTCCAAATACCATTGTCCACTAAATGAAACCCTTAAAATAATAACCTTTAAACTAAAACCAAATCAGCCTAGGTTGTAGACAACATACACAATTCCAAAAGCAGAACTAAATTAACTCAACGTGAGAACAAATAAAAACACAAACACAGGCTAGCGTTGTGCCATTACTTTTTTTAAACTCCTCACTAATACCAAGACTAGTTCAGAGGAGTGAGTTTTAAAACATGCATGATTGTCAAGTCTTACCTAGCACCATCCTTCTTTCCTGCTGCCTGATCTCTTCCCTCACTGCATCGTAACCTCTTCACCTTCACAGCCCAGAAAGGCATGCCTGTATACATGTTGGTGTTTAAAACAACCACCTTAACTCACAAGCGCAGTTCAAGTAAATGAGAAAAAATAAAATCAGATCTACAAGATCAGCCACATGAGTATCTAAGTAACTCACCTGTCAGGGTTTAGGGCTAAGCTAACCACTAATCCAGTGACAGACATTTTCTATTACTCCCTTTTCCTCCACTCCAGGAAGGAAAAAGGAAACTAACACAGAGAGAGACTTGTGGATTGGAAATGAAAACTTAAACTCCTTTAACGAAAATAATAACAATAAACTGAAATACATAGAAATATATACAAAACCAATACCACACCCAAACATACCTCGATAGCAACTACACCACCACTGATACTGTAGCAGAAGGAATCAAGAGCAGATGGGAATCAAACTCATGGGCTAGATCCTGGAATCTGATTCAGGAATTCTTGGATTGATATTGAAGGCAGAATGGACAGAGGCCTGCAACAGTAGAGCTGGGCTTCTGATCCTCACAAGAGTTACTCTGGGATCAGGATCAAAGGCAAAATGGTAAAAGCCCTGCAGCAGCAGAGCTGAGCTTCTGATCCTCAAAAGAAAAGTTACCAGTCCACCACCCCAGATGGCTCAGGTGCTCAATCTTCAGGGAGAGTAGATGCCCAAACATTTCCTTTTTTTATTTGCTGTTAATTAGGTGAGAAACAGCTTAATCATGCACCTGCCTTGTTTAGGTCTTAGGCCTTATGTAAGAGACACCCTAAGCCCAAACTTGATGTGAAATTTTCAGGGACTGACTCTCAGTTTTATGCTAAACATGACCTATATGTAACGGAATACCTTGTCCTGACTCAAACTAGGACATTGCCAGTGATTATTTCAGCAGAGTCTGTCCTTCCACACAGGCAAAACAAATTGCAGGAAAAAAGCAATAATACTCTAGAGCAGCTACCATGGGACAATCCACTTAACTTTGTGAGCCCTGCACTAACTTGAAGCACAACTTGCATGAGAAAGACCATTCATGTAAACTGAAGTAAACAAAAATATGCCCTTTACTTTTTGTGTAAATCACCCTGCACATGCAAGGTGCTATATAGCATTAAATTTTTTATTTTTTTACTTTTAAAAGATATTTGGCACACAGCAAAACAAGTTTCCAAGAAAGTTCTGTGCATTATTAAGTCCTCAGAATGAGGTAACATAAGGTAACATAATGCTTCAAAAGGCGAGTAATGAAGAGCAGCCCATTGCTGTATCTCTGCTGACAAACAGTGCATGCTGTCTGCCTTTCCCTGTCTCTCCCGTTCCAGTCGGCAGCTGTTTCAGACTGCAGACCCTCATCCAGCAATAGACAGAAATACTCATATAGAGATGTAACTTGGGACAGCAGGAAGCTCAGACTCCGGATTTTATAAATTACCTTTCTTTTGCATTAACAACTAAATATGCCTCAGAGCTACAGCAGTACGTAAGCCCACTGGGTGGAAGCGCCCTGCCCTCTCCGTAACTGCCACGGCTCTTTTCCGGCCCAGTTTCTAGAACCCACGAGCTTTGCGAGCTCCGGCAGGGCCGACAGGTACAGGCAGTGTCACTCCGGGTTCTCGGCACGTCTCTTTTGGAAGATGTACTGCGGTTTAAAGCAGGCCCGGCCGCGCACCCCCACCTCCCGCATCCTCGCTTCCAGGGCCACCTGCGACTGCCGGCTTCACGGGCCCCGGCCCGGCCCCGCTCACCTTCGCCCGGTGCCTGTCGCAGCGCCACCACCCCGCCGAGCACAGACGGACAGGCTCCAGCCGCACTCCGTTTCAAAGCGACCGCAGCCGGGCAAGGCCGGGGCGAGCCTGCCCTGCGGCGGGGGGAGCGGGACGCCCGGCACAGGCACTGACACCGGCACGGGCACCGGCACCGTGAAAGAACGCACCACCCCTCACCCGGCGAGGGCGAACGCGAGGAGGTGTCCTGAGGGGGCACGCGATCAGCACGCGCGGGGCTCTTGGGTGCGCGCGCGTCCGCCAGCCCTTCCCCGGCCCTTGCAAATCAGGGCACGGCGGCAGTTCTCTTTTTTTTTTCATTTTCCCCATTTGCAGCCACTCTCGCGCGGCTGCCGCCTCCCTTCCCGCCCTCCTCCCGCATGCTGCAGCCCCGGACGGCGCAGAGACAGGCTGCAATTCGACATCCTCCTGCGAACGAAACGTGTTTCCTGACAAGCGCCTCCGCTCTGCCGCGGGACATTCGAGGGAGAAAAAATAAAATACAAAACAAAAAACAAGTTCCTGAGCTGCTTCCCAGCGCCTCTGAGACACCGTTCCTGCTGCTCACGGCTGTCACGACGGTTGCTACTACCCCGTGTCGCAGCCTCGAGCAAAGGGCGCGAGTGTCCGGGCGGCCGCCAGACACCCGCCCCCGACAGCCAGCGCCGACCTCGGTGCAGCCGCAAGCCGGCAGGTACGGGGCAGAGAGACGGGCGGCCGCGCCAGAGTGCCCAGCACCATCGGTGAAGGAGGGGGAGACAGCTCTCCCCCCACGTGGCCGATATCTCCAAGACCACGACAACCGGTATGGGTCCCGACTGCGGCCCACCCAGCTCCGCCTGCCGCTTGCCATCCCGCCGGCACCCGCCACCAGACGCCAGCTGCATCTGCACGGGGATGCCGCTCACGGGGGAACGGAAGCCTCGGACCATTCCCTGGGGTCGCCAGCCGGGCAGAAGCGGTCGTACAGAGCCGCAGTCCCGAGCGCTCGCCGCGGCAAGGTTCGGACCGCCCCGTCGGAGCGCGACGGTGGCAGTGGAGACGACCGGCAGCATGAACCGCACGCCAAGACTGAGGAAGGTAGCAGCACCATCCGTACCGCCGCGCAGGGCGTGACCCTTTAGCTGCTCGTGCCCGCGGCCGGCGCCCTGCGAACCCACGGGGATACGGTGCGGCCGGGCGCCCCATTGGCTGTTGCTAGGTGACGTGCGCCGCGACACGTGACCGGTGTTAAATGCCGTCCCGGCGGCGCGCGGCGCCGCAGAGCCTGTCCCGCTGGCGGCGGTGGGAGCGTGGTTTTCCGCCCCGGCTCTGCCCTGCGGGCGCGGAGCACAGTACAGCGTCGAGAGCATGGTGGCGCGGCCCTGACCGTCTCTCCCCAGTGGGGAGGGTTGGGGGGCTGCGGCGTCCGTGTCCCGGCGGGCAGGGGCGCGGGATGACCGGGGTGCTGGAGAGCCTGGTGCCGGACATGCACGCCAGCCAGATCTCCGCCGGCAGTTACCACCAGCACGGCGGCCTGCAGAAACCGCAGGAGTCTCCCACGCTCCCCGTCTCCACGGCCACCGACAGCAGCTACTACACCAACCAGCAGCATGGGACGGCCGGTGGGCCGTCATACGGCCCGGTAGGCTCCTACCCCTACGCGGGCGGTGGCACCGCCCCCTATTCTGCCAAGGCCGGCTACGACCTGGGCTACGTCGGCGTCTACGGCTCCTACGGGCTCTGTGGAAGCAGGGCCTCTTCGGCCAACGACTCTGGTACGTCAGAGCTCTGGAGGGAGTGTTCGAATGAGCCGGCGAGAGCCGGGCGGCCCTTTCAGGCTGGTCGAGTTGGTAGTCGGGGCTCGGGACCTGGGGTGGGCCGCGAGGGCGCGCGTCCCTGGCAGGTCGCCCTGACGGGGTGGGCGGTAACACCACATAGGCGGGGACGTCGCTCCTCACCGCGGCTGCGGTTTCTGCCTCAGCAGAGAAGGAAGACTGCGAGCCAGAGATCAGGATTGTGAACGGAAAGCCGAAGAAAGTACGGAAGCCCCGGACCATCTACTCCAGCTTCCAGCTGGCGGCTCTGCAGCGGCGTTTCCAGAAAACCCAGTACCTCGCCTTGCCCGAGAGAGCGGAGCTGGCAGCCTCCCTCGGCCTCACCCAGACACAGGTAGGACTCTTATGCCGCGGGGACCCGATCACGTCTCGCCCCGCCAGGGCCACTCGCTCTCCGCGAGGTCGGGTGTGGGCGGCACCTCGACGGCCCTGAGGTGAGAGTGCGGGGAAGTGGCCGCGCCGCCGAGGCAGCTCTGGGACCGTTCAGGGCTGCAAAAGCTGCTCAACCCCGCCCCGCTGGACGGTCCCGCCGAGGCTGCGGCCGCCTGACACCCCTCTCATCCCAGGTGAAGATCTGGTTTCAGAACCGCCGCTCCAAATTCAAGAAGATGTGGAAAAGCGGAGAGATCCCGGCGGAACCAACCCCCCGCCGCAGCACCTCGCCGCTAACTCCCACCTCGCCCCCCGCCTGGGACTTCGCTTCGCACCCGCGCATGGCAGGCGGCGCGGGCGGCGCCGTCACCGCCAGCCCCAGCCCTGCCACCGCCTTCCTCGGTAGCTACTCGTGGTACCCGCCAGCGCCCGGAGGCCCAGCGCACCTGCCGGCAGCCGCCCCGCTCGCCCAGCCGGTGCAGCCCTCTCACCACCACAGCGGCATCTTCTAGGTGCCGCTGAGACTTGAGCCCACGGGGCCGCATACAGGCACCGAGCAGCAGCCCTGGTATTTTGGAGAAGCTTTATCTCCAGCCGTCCCGGCGGAGAGGAACCGCCCCGAGCCCCGTCCTGCCCTGTTCCGTCGCGCTACCGGCGGGGGACGGCGTATGAGCTCGGCGCCGCGGGGTCTGCCCTCCCGTAGCCAAAATAACCGCGCTGCGAAGCAAGCACCCACTCCCTCCCTCCGTTCCTCTTCCTTTACTCGGCGTTTTCATCAAATCGCTGGTGCAGAACTTCGGTTAACATCATTTTTACTTTTGTTTTTAAAGTTGATAGGTGCCTTTGCGATAACCTCACTTTGATGTTGAGGATTAAAAAAATAAAATGTTTAAAAAAAGATAAATAATTTTTATATGTAGATTTAAAACGAGAGCTTCCCGTGTCTAAGTTACCCTTTTTGGCCGTGAACGAAATTGCCCCGCTACTGGGGTCAGTCCCGGGCGGCGGTGCCGGCGCAGTACTGCCCTCCCCGGCGGGGAGACTCCCACCCGCGCGGTTCCTCCGGACGGGTTTTTGTGCCCCGATGGGGCCTCCCTGGGGCGGGCACCAAGCGGCAGCGAGCCGTCTCTTCCGCTTCCTCCCCTCGCCGGCCACCCACCCACTGATCTTGTCCCTGCGGCGTTTGACGTTTAGAGACGTGGGAAAAAAAAACAACAAAAACCACAAAGCAAAACACAACCAATCCGAGATACTTTTTGTTATTTATTATGGAAAACTTAAATACTCTTGAATGTTTCTTTTACAATAAGCAGAGATTATTTAAATAAATTATTGTTTCCACCGTGCCCGTGCTGAGTTTCTTTGGAGATGGGGGAGGTTGGGTGTGTTATCCGGACCATGGCGCTCGCTAGGGGGGGAAAGCAGTGTCCTCTCCACACCCTCCCCTTTGCAACTGTTGCCGCAAGCCAGTAACCTCCCTCCTTCTTCCCTTCCTTCCGCGTCTACAATAAAATCTCGCCCCGCCAGTCTTCTCGGCGAGGCCATGAGTCACTCAGCGCTGCTTGCAGTAGCCCAGAGCCGCCCCCCCGCTCCACGCCTAATGGCGCCAGCGACAGTTCGCCCGGGACTGGCTCTTGCCGTCTTCCCAGCTTCCCAGACTATCCGGAGCAGTTAGGGGCAGGAGTAGGCCTGCAGCCGGTTCCCGCTGCCTCAGAGGAAATTCGCCTCCCCTCCGTCGGTGGCACCCAGGCCGGTAGCCTGCGTGAGAGCTTTGCTTGGGTCAAAGCTGGTGGCTGCTCCAGAGACGAGTCGCTCTGTGGCTGGAGACACCGACTGGATCTCTCCGGGATACGCCTCTGGAGGGCTGGACCTCTCAGGACGTACCCCTTCAGGCTTCACCTCCCATAGGTGAACTCCTTTGGGATGTACTCCGCGAAGGCTGAATCCCTCCAGGCTTAACCCCCTCCAAGTTGCATCTCTCAGAGATGTATCCCTCGAGGGCTGGACCCCTGTTGCCCTCTGGGTGGCTCCGTACCCCTCTCTGTACCCTTCCGAGCTGAACCTGCTTCTAGGTGTTACACATCCGGGCCGCTCCCCTCGGGACGTACCCGTCCCGGCTGAGCCCCTCCAAGCTGTACCCTGAAGGGTGTACCCTTCCGGGCTGTATCCCTGGAGGTCCTGGCGGCTGGAAGGAGCAAAGGCTGGTGAGAGAGGGGCCTCTGCCCCTTGTCGCTCTGAGGGTCACGCCAGCCTGGTAGGGTGCAGGGGCAGAGGTACCAATGCGGAGGATCCCGCTGCAGAAAAGATGATCTCGGGGCGGGGAATGTGCAGCCCGGCCGGGACCCTCCCTACACGCCTTGGCAAGAGGAGCCCGGGCGGGGCTGGTGAAGATGCGGGGAAAGGGGCGGCACCACAGGGGACACGCCAGAGTAAGGGGGCTGGGGAGGGCCGATTGCTCCTGAGAGCTTGGGGAAAATTTGGGGACAAAGGGGGGAGGGCAGAGGAGGGAAGGAGTGAGGAAAAGAGAAGGAGGCCGTGTGGGTGCTGAAGGACGAGGGAGGCGGCTGCAAAGGAGGCGAGAGGAGGGAGCGGGAGAGACAAAGAGGGAAGCGGCCACTGCCCGCCGGCCTCGGCGCTGTTCCGGCGGCGCGAACGAGGAGAAACCCGAGAAACAGCCGGGCAGGCCCGTCCCGCACCTTTCCCCCACGTCATGCTGCCGGCCGGCTAAGGGGAGCCCTTGCGGCAGAGCCTCAACCACCCGCTGGCGGGCGGCGGGCACGGAGCGGGGCGGGAGGCAGCGGCGACGCCTCCAGAGACAGGGACATGCGTGGCGTGGGCACGCGGCCGCCTCCGCGGGCGCTGGCGGGGGGTGGCGGCGATGTAGGGGGCTAGGACACCCCTCTGCCGGTTTTGCTAAACCGCCCGTCCAGGATGCAAGAGTAAACCGTGGGCGCGGAAAACGGCCGGCACGGGGATAGCCCATCCCCTCCGTCCCCCGCCCCGTCGTTTTTACAGGCGCTTCTCGCTGTTTAAATAAAGTTACCCCTAACACCTGCCTCCCCGTGCCCTCCGCGCCGTCTTTCCTAGCAACTGCAGCCCGGTGCAGCGGTGCGGAGTTTCGCTTAGCCACCGGGACCGGGCAGGATGCCGACAGCGCCGTGGGGTGCCCCGGGGCGGGGCCCTGCCCAGCGGGGTTACGCTTGTCAGCGGACGGGGAGCAGAGCACGCCGCCGCGGAACGGGGAAGACCGCGGGCCACCCCTATTGATCTCCGCTCTTTACTTCTTCTATTTAGTTATGTACTTTTTTATTATTTATTTATTGGTATTTATTTGCTGCCTGCTAGCAGCAGTTCTCCCTGGGCTGCCCGCACCTGGTGTGTGCGTGGGGATGTTCGCGCGTCATCCTGCAGTATCCACGCAGCTCCTAGAGCCCTTCCGGGCTCCGCATTTCGCCCGCTGCTCGCACGAGCTCGGGATGCGGTTCACACCGTGCTTAGGAATAGCAAAGGCAAGCGGATACACAGGAGCGCTGCAGCTCCCCACGCACTGTAGAAGCATACGTATAGCTATGTCTATGTTTGTAACCTGTTTTCTCATGGTCTTTCCCTGTCCGATAGGATGGGGCAGGCACCGCTGTAAGCCATGTGCCCCCGCACAAGGCGGCAGCTTACGAGGGTTTCGGCCGCCCGGGTCCGGAAAGAGCCGCGGTCAGCCGGGCAGCCAAGGGGCGAGAGCTGCCCCTGCCCCACCGCCAGCACTCCAGGAGGGTGAGGGGGGGCGGGAGTGGGCCAGTTCTGTCCCACGTCGCAGCGGCGATGGCCCCCCATCGGGCCCGGGCGGGGGCGGCTGAACGGGACCGGCCCCGGAGGGGGTCGGTTAAGTGACGGCTCAGTGGCCAGCCCGGGCCGGGAGGTCCGGGCAAGCAGCCGCCTGGGAGAGGGGCACTCTCTGCCTCCCCAGTGCACGGGCGGGGGTGACCGGGCTTGTGCCGTGAGTAGGCAATTTACTCATTTGCCCCCGTGAAAAGAAAAAGCACGAGAAATTCAATTAAAGCGTCTCTGGCAAAAGGAGTTATTTGAGGCATGAATGTCTCCCCTAAAGCTGCAGCAATCATGTGGCATTAGACACTTCCGGAATCCTATAGCCAACTTGAAAAATCCCAGACCCCTTTTTTCCCTAATTTTTGCTCTGATCTGTAATTTTATCCACATTTGCACTAGTTTGAGCATTCTGGCTCTCCCATCTGAAAGCCTGCAATTACTATATAATTCTTCGCAATTTCACATGTCCTAATATGGACTGTAATTTTTGCGCAAGACAATTTCCTGCTATTTCAAGCATCAACATTGTCAAAGTTGTATGTACATAATAAATGGGAATATCAATGCATAGTTTTTAGCATAACATCTTGACTCCTCGATAATTATATCCGTTCGGAGCCTACGCAGAATTAGCCTGAATTGCATGGTAACTGCTGCTGCTTTAAAATTTTTAAAAATTACTCATAATTTTCCCAAAGATTACCAAGATCTCGAGTGCACAATGTCATCAGCGTAATGAAGAGTAAACATTTATGCTAATAATCTGCAATTTTTTTCATCAGCTATAAAGACAGAGGCTATATAGCAGAAAATTTCAGTCATATTCTGCAAGAGCAGAGCTACAAAAAGGCTGCTGCGCTCAGAGGCTTGTGCAGATCTGGGGGATCTCCAGCCACATTTGCACAGGATATTATTATTGTGCTCGGGTTCTTTTTTTTTTTT
>VWZO01012013.1:39625-74890 GCA_013396975.1 Bucco capensis | reverse complement strand
TGGGGGGGGGGGGGTTGTTGGTTTTTTTTTCCCCTAGTTTCAGAGACCGTTCTGTGCTCTGCAATTAGATTGACACATGTACAACATCCCCAGCCATTCAAGGGGGTTCGCAGGGACACTCCAAAGGGATTTTTTTTTCCTTTTTCTTTTTGGGTAGAAGATATTAAAGAGGTATCTGTTGTTTGGCAATTTTTCTAAGTCTGTCTTCATTACTTCAACATTGTGCATTTGCTAATTTGGAAGCCCTTTCCTATTGACAGCTCTGCTCCATACACCTGCAAGCAATTTGCAGAGCTCCAATATAGGAGAATTGCAGAGATGGCAGCTCGCACCTATTTTATTTTTTTTTCTTCGCTTTTCTCAATGCACAGCAAATTTGGCTTTCAGTGCGTTATCTCTTTTGTTAATGCAAAAAGATTCCCTGGGCGAAAAAATTGCTCATAATTACCAGAGAGATGGGGAAACTGCATTAGAATAAATAAACCTGAAATTACTGTAATTATGTTGTGTTTGATGGGCTCGGCTTGTAATCAAGAAGAGAATACAGTGAAATGATGCTGACCCTCTTGGGTTTGCAGCTGTACGCGCACTTTGGGGTCTTTTTTTGCAGAAAAGAGTCATTTTGATCATCATTAAGCTGTGTGTAACCTATTTCAGAAGTGTTTGAAAATGAGGGGCACTTTTTTTTTTTTCCCAACAAGGAAAAAATATATCCCAAAATTACATTTTGCCATTTACAGGCTCATCCATAAGGTTGTGTTTGCGGGGTGACAATTGTTAAAGGTATAATATTCGAAATCAGGACTTAATCATTGTAATGAGATATTGTTTCAATATAAGCACCTTTGGATTATTCATAGTTTAATTAATATCCTCATTATGAAAATCTTCGAATGAGATATTTGATGAACCACTTGTCAGCAACAAGGCAGAATTAATTAGGCCCGTATTGAGATTAACATTTTCAAATGTACAGTCATAATAGACTCTAACTCAAAACCGCCTCGCTAAAAGAAAACTAATAATTTCTCTATTTGAACTGTTAGCAAGACGTTATTGAGTTAGGAGGAGCTAATATATCTTTAAAGCTCTCCGAACTGCTTGACCACCCTGTTCCTGTCCAGTCAAAGGCGTTTGGTCTGCGGCTCAGCTGCCCCGGGAGCTGTGCGGCTCCTGGGGCACCCCGCTTCCGCCTCGCTCGGGGCTTCGGGCTGCTCAGGACTGGCCTTGGGTTATGTCAGTGCGCGAAGTACAGAGCTAAGAAGTATTTTTCGGCACGGATCCAGCATCCCGCGCCGCGTCTGCGCGCCCAGCCGGATGCTGCGCTGCTGCGCATCGGCTGCGCGCCGGACCGTGCACTGGGGACCGGGTGCGTATCTAGGGGTGAGTGAGCACTGCTCCCGCGGGGCTGCGCGCCCGCTTCTCTGCATAACCTCTGCGCAGAGCCTCGCACGGCCAGCTGGCCAAGCCCAGCCGCTCCCGGAGCCCCTTTGCTCTGCAGCGCTTTACCCCCGGTAGTGGCTGCGGGCCGCCTCCGGGAGCGGGTCATGGATGGGCCTTCCGCTGAGGTAGCAGCGTCGGCACCGGGACTGCTCCACCGCCGAGAGGATGCGCGGCCCAGGCAGCCGGAGCGGCTGTCAGGGAAGGCGCTGCTGCTGTCCCGGCCCTCCCGCATCTTCCCCTTTCCGTCCAGAAGCCGTTCCTGGGTGTCCCAACCTCCACTCCGGGCCTCCCATCGCCCCTCCGCGGAGAGTCCCGCGGCCCATGCCGATGTCGGCTGCCGCCTGGATGCGCCGGTCTGGGCGCACCGGGGGATGTGCGGCTGGGCTCGGGCCGCGCCGCCCCGTTTCCATCTCCCTGAGTTGCGGTTACGGCCACTGTCGTCCTGCCGCGGAGCGCGGAGCCTGGCCCAGCCCGCGCTACCAGACATTGAGCACGCGTCTCTCTTTTTCCAAACCATAATTTTACTGTCTCAAAGAAACTTTATAACTTATGTACAAAGATTTGTGGGGGGTTTGTTTTGTCCTTTCCTTCCCCGGATACAAAGAAATAAGTTAACATTCTCAATATAAAACTAAACTTTGACATATAGAACACTAAACACAGCCGAGCTCAGCTTATCACATCTTTCGAGTTTCACAAGTAAAATGTCAAGATCTCAGTACACAAAGCATCATGTTTTACAGCCACACGAAACAGAACGAAATAATAATAATAAAAATAAAAGTCTAAATTTGTGCAACATGTTTACAGAACAATAATAATAATAATAATAATAAAGAACAAAATATGTACAGCGAGTAGCTCCTGCACGTCGGTTTGTGCATTTGACTTGGGGCCGGGTCTCCGCGGGGAAGCCTCGCCACGGTTGCGTGGAGCTGCGCGGGTGCGTCCGCCTACCCGGCGGGTCCTTCCCCGCCGCCGCCGCCCTCGGGGCTCTCGTTCCGTCCTCCGTGTCTCGCCTCACCTCAGCAAAGCGCTGGGCAGCTGCTGCGATTCCGCTTCAGCGTACCGAACAATGTGCATTTATTTCCTTTGTTAAATACGCGAGAAATGCAAATCATTCAGACCAAACCTCTGCACACCAGCGAAGTATAAAAGCTATTGTAAAAGTTAAAAATCGCATCCTTCTCTTGTGATGATTTGTTGGAAGGGGGCTGGGGGCCCGCGTGTGGTTTTGTGCGTCCGAGCAGTGCACTCAGCTAGCCGGATTGTCCGTTTGCTTCTAGCATTCTCATAGTGGTAATTTAAATCAATAAATAAAACCCCTGTCTTCCCCGTTTAATAACAACAAAAAATATACAGATGGAGAGTGAAAGGTACAGAAAATGTCGAGGGAAAGAAGCTCTGGAAATTGTACAGCAGCTTCCTTCCCCCTGCCAATCGAAGAGATCGTCGGGTCGGGGCAGTAAATAAATGACCTACATTTCAACAGACACAGACAGACAGGACAGAGGAGAGGGCTTCCCCCCCTCCCAAACATCTTTCTCTGATTGTCCCACAAAGCCGCGTCCGGCGTTCGCTCTGCTCCCAGGCTGTTGTGCGGTGCTCGGGGTCGCTCCGTCAGCTGTCAGCGGTGGGAACCGGCCCGCATCACATCTGTGCTCTCCTGCACCGAGCTACACAGTGCAGCGTCCTAATGGCTGGATGGGCAAGAGACCTCCTGTTTGTTTGTTTGCTTGGGTTTCTTTTGTTCTTTTGTATTTTTTCTCTTCCTCCTTCTTTTTTTTTCTTTTTCCCCCATTTGTTTTACTAAATTTCTTTTTTTTTTATTTTTGTAATGATTTTAATTCTTTTCGGAACCGTTAGTGCTTGCGGTAGGGGAAAAAAGGTTTATAATCACATCAGCTGCGGCTGCTGCATAGCTTCTTGGTGGGCCGAAGGATACCACGACGTGTAGCTGGGGATGTATGTGCCCGGGGTCCCCGACGAGGCCTTACCGGAGGTGGAGGTGGTATTCCACACCGGGGGCACCGGTGGCGAGCTGCCCGAGAGAGCCCTGCCGTTGGTCAAGGCGCTGCTCTCCAGGGCGGCCCCTCCTTGCTTCATCAACTTCTTGAATTTCGAGCGCTTGTTCTGAAACCAAATCTTCACCTGCAAACGGGAACGGGGCAGAGCTCAGCATCCCTCGGTACGGTCCACCATCCCCCCCGCCGGGGTTCGACAGACCTCCGTACCCGGCGGCCCCCCAGCTTTTCCCTCTACTACGGGCTACTGTGCCTGTTGCTATTTTGTGATGCCAAACTGCCCAGTAAGAACCCCCCCAAACCTGCCCCGCCTCGGAGGCGCAGCCGGGGCCCACGGGCTGCGCTTCCGCGGCGGGGCGAGTGTCGCACCAGGCCCCGTTGTCCGAGGTTGTGACCTGTCTGCATCACGCGTGGAGTCTCCCACGCCAGCAGTGGGGACAGAGAGAGGACACGGGAGAGAAGCCGGTTCAGTGGGACTTGTACCTGGGTCTGGGTGAGTCCCAGAGATGCTGCGAGCTCGGCTCTTTCGGGTAGAGCCAGGTACTGAGTTTGCTGGAATCTCCTGTTCAAAGCCTGCAGCTGCAAACTGGAATAAATAGTCCTGGGTTTGCGGATTTTTTTCCCTTTTCCATTAAAGCGAACTTCTCCTCCTTCTACCACAGTGCTTTTCTCCGATTCGGCCCCTACAAAAAATAAGCAACGCAGAATAAATAATAATAGCAGCAATAGTAAAAGTAGCAGTAACGGCAATAGCAGCAGCAATAGCAACAATAACAATCATGAGAAGGAAGAAAAGTGAAGCTCGGCTAACGCTAACAAAGGCTCCAGGCGATTATGGCAGCCCAGGCTTCTTCCCAGAGAAAGTTTGCTATTTTTACAGGCTGCAGTTTAGGTTTAATTACCCTTAATTGCATACATTGTTTATAGCGCTACGCAATAAATAATTACGAAGACTAATACGTGCACATCTGGGCTGATTTCTTTTTCAGCCAGGCATTGTGTGCTCTGTGGACTGCTCCCCGTGATCCTCAGCCTCTACTAATATTTTGTAATTTAATTTAATTCCCCCCCGATAGATTTTTTTTTTTTAAATACAAGCAGCCCCCCCTCCCTCCTTGCCTTCTCTCCCTCCCCTCCCCCCCTTCCCCAAAGCCGAGTGCACCTACCTGTCTCCTCTAACCGGGTCTGAGTCAGGCTGGAGCTGTTGGGGTAGGACTGCACTGAACTGATGTAGGGGTTGGTCGAGTGGCTGCTGACCGAGTTCACATAGGGGTAGCCCAGCGGTCGGGAGAAGGACGAAGCTGTGCTGTACGAGCTGTCAGGCTGAGAGTGGCCCGCGGAGTGTAAACAGTGCATGGAATAGTGTCCATGGGACATGGGAGAAGGAGACATTTGCTGGCTGGGCGGCCCAAACTCCATAAAGACAGCCTTCCCTGAGACTGGGCTATTTAGACTCTCTGGCATGGTAGTCATGGTCATTTCTTGTCGCTTGGTCTGTGTGTGTGTTCTCTCTTCAGCTTGCCTTTTTGGGGTCTGTTGTGTTTCTCAGGACAGGAAAGAACCCAATTTAAGCGGAACAGGGTTTTTCACTTTCCATTCATAAGAAAATGGAGTTTGTCTCTTTGAAAGTCTAAGCATGATGCTGTAGACCTACACAAACTCGCCTAAAAGCTTTGACTAAGCCAAGTCTATGAATATTCATGACCTGGCAGAGCTGATTGGTCCGCCGTCTTGCATAATCGCTTTGGATTGGTCCAAGGAGCTCAGGGCTCGCCCGGGCCCCGGTGAGCGCGGAGAGCCGGACTGGCAGCACCGCGCGTCCCCGAGCGCCGGCCGCACGCCCCGACGGCACCAGCGGTGCCGCGCCGCGGCCTCCGCCCCGCTCCGCTGACTCCCCGGCATCGCTCCCTGGCCGGAGAGCCACCTAGGCCCCTTGCTCCCGTCGCCGGTTGCCCACTCCCGCCGCCGGCCACGGAGGGCGCCGAGCCGGGGCTCGGCAGGAGGCAGTACACCTCCACCCTCAGCCCTTTCTCTTCCGCCCCTCGCCGTGGAGGCGACGCGGAGGGGCCAGCAGCACCGCTCCACCGGCCCTGGCGGACTATGGAGCTGCTGCCCCGCTGCGCGGGCTCCGCTCCTCTCCCCGCTCTGGCAAACAAAGCCGGTGGCCCTCGCCAGCTCGGCCTCGCACACTCCGCGGGCGCGCAGGGGCTCTCCGCTCCGGCCCGCGGGTCCCCGGAGCGAGCCGCCCAGTTATTGTCGTTATTGTTCTTAAAGGGGAAGAAAAAAATCCAACGAAACAAAAGTCACCCTGAACGAGCCAAACGGCGCATTTGAGCTTAAAATGAAAACTTCCGCCTGCGTGAGTGGTAAATGAGGTGGGACTTGGGAGATCCTCCCCAGAAAGCACACGATGAATCCAGAATTACTTTGTTAGATAATTAGAAAGTGTTGATAATTATTTCTTTCATAATTCAGCGGTGTGACTGTAACAGGAAAATGATCTTGTGAAAGTTCACACGTGCAGATGTATTAGTTACTGATTCATTTGATTAAATGCTAGTCTCAAGTGCTCTGATCCACAGCTGAAGGCGGCTCCATTAGCATAACACTGATGTTTAATTTTCATACGCATAATTAGCCATATATTTAACACTAATAGCAACATGCAGCCTTCCAGCATTAAACAGCCTGGGATTTGATCTGGCCTGGTCTGAACTTTCCCGGTTACACCTAGGCTGTCTAGGGTGCCCAGTTATCACGGCACCGTATCCATATAATCAAGCACATTTTGGCAGAGGGAGAACACCAATAAAAGTGAACATTCAAAACAAAACGCGGCGCTGATGTCGTTAGAGGTGTCAGCATCGATCTGCCGCTCCTCGCCGCCGGCGGAGGGCACTGCCGGCAGCGGGGCTGGGGCACCCCCGGCCGTGCCCGCACGGCGCTCGGGCTGCTTCGGCAGCGACGGTCCTGAAAGCAACCGGCACACGACTGTGCAAAGATGACAAGATAGAAACCCTCTTCTCCTGGTCTCTTTTTTTTTAATTTTTATTTTCTCTTTAATTAGTGGTTCTGTCGGTTTTAATTGACCATTTCCTAACGCCTCTTTTACTTCCTCTCCTCTCCCCCTTTTTTTATTTACTTTTCTTTTGTTGTTGTTTTTGTTTTGCTCTCGATGCGCAAAGTTCGTTTTCACAAAACCACGGCGGCTGGGTGCGGGCGGTAGCGCTGCCTCCCGGCACGAACTGCTCCGGCCTCGGGCTCTGCCCCCTCGGCGATGTAAGTGACCACCCGAGGCGGCTTTGCCCGCTTGTCCGAGGCGGAGACGGGACGCCCTGGCAGCTCCGGTACCTTCGCCGGCCTCGAGCCCGAAGGATGTGGGAAGGGTGCTCCCTGCTCTCTGGGCCCGCAGGTCGGCGAGGCGCAGGCAGTCTTCGGACGAACCACACAGCACTGCCGGCTCCGCCAGAACATCTCAGACCGGACGGTGCGGCTCTGCTTACACCCGTCCCCCGCAGAAACGCCCAGGGCAGGGCAGCAGTTGCCCCTTCGTGCAATGCCAGCCCGAGCAGTGCGGCTTTGGGACCAGCGAAGCACGGCGGGGCTGCGGCTTCGGGATGCCCGGACCCCGCGGAGGTGATCGCCCCGTCGGGGCTCTCATCGTGCTTGCCTTGTAAGACCACCTTTGTGAAGGGCTTGTACTAGGCGCTGCTGTCCCCGCGCAGCCGAGGGACGTCTTTAGCCTCGTTAGTAAAATAAAACTACAAACGTGCGCCGTCAATGCTAGCGCCTGGCCGCCACCGCTCTGCAGCAGGCCGTAAAACCCGCAGTCCCATCAGAGTCATCGGAGGGACTTCAGAGACCTACGAGAAGCTACCAGCAGTCCCCTTATGCCGGGTTGCGGGGTGGTTCCTTGCTCCTGGCTCCCGTTCCCGCCTCATCTCACGCCGTGGCCCCAGCTGCCCCCAAGCCCCCTCGGAAGGGGCAGTGCAGGCGGCGGGATATTGGGGAACAAAACATATTTTGTTAGGGAACAAAATACATCCCTCTTCCTGCCCCGTGCAGTGCTGGGTGTCCCTCGGCGCCACGGTCACAGAGCACTCTTTAACCTCTGCGCATTTGTAAATTTGTTGTCTGCATGGTTTGTTTTTACAGGTTTTAGGACCTTCCAAGCTCCTCTTATGGAGGACAGAGCTGAGCAGCTGTCCCGTGGTGTTAGCTATGTTCTGGGGGAGTCCTGCTTTTTGAAAAGATGCTGTTAGAAACTATTAGAGCTGACAGCTCGCTGTACTCCAGTGAAAATAAACAACAGAGTAAGCTGTAAGAAAGTGGCTTACTTCTGCCCTGAACCACTGAAGGAGCCAGTGCTGAGCAGTCCCAGCTGCCTGCATGCACAACCAGCCAGCCCTCGGCACAGGACCACATCTGCCTACAACTAAGGCCAAGTTATTTGAACCAAAAGTGCACCACTGCGGGCATGGGGCCCTTCTGGACAGCAGTTACTTATCTCCAAGGCTACTCTATCTCACAGGACCGGGTTCTGCGCTGGTAGCCTCTAAGTACCAAGGCTGGACCCATCCAGCCCAACGCAGCAGTCAGCAACTGGCTAATTGCACAGGAAACCCTCAATCCCCAGCAGGCCTAGAAAAGGACCACAGTGAGCACAGGGCTGAGCAGGACCTGTAGCTTAGGAGGACAATCAGATCCAAACTTCTGACAGGAGCCAGGGTTCATCCTCCAGACTACAAACTCCTCTGTTTCTGTTAAATATTTACACTGTGGAGTGCCTCTCCCTTAACTAACATGGGCACTGCAGAGCAGTGATTACCCCAAACACACTAATTTATTAAGTGGAGCAATTGCTGACCTCCAGAGAAGTGTGCTTTGCAACTCATTTTTAATATTTTTTTTTGTGTTATGCAAAGAGAAATTAGCTAAGGGAGGGCAGGGAAGACACACTGCTGCTGGGAAGTCTGCAGGGGAAGAGGCTGCTGTCTCTGCCTGCCACCCTCAGGAAACTTTTTTCCATCCTAGTAGAAGTTACAGCCTGGGAAACAGCACTGTGCTAATTGCAGTGAAGACAAATTGACTCTGTATCTCAGCTATAAAGGGAAAATGCTATATTCCTCTGTCCTCTCAGCTACACACAGGCGGTGTCATCTGATACATGTTTGTCCCACACAGGATTTGGAAGAGAGAGGACTCACTCCCTGCCCCTCACCCCAAATAATCCTTTGCACTTGCAGTCTGTGCATGGTTGCTTCCAGGGTCACAAACAAGCCAAGGGGCTTTTATTAAATACTCACCAGGTAAAACACAGAAAGGACTATGTCCAGAGTTGACCCCTCAAGCTGCTTTTCCAGGCCCCTGCAGTGACTCATGCAGCATCCATTCCTCACAGAAATTACAGAAACCTCCTCTCTATCCCAAGTGAAACTGGAAATCCCAGAAGTACAGTGAGTCAAGTCCCTCCACTCCTTGCTCCATCTTTAGGCTTCTTCCATAAGTTTAGAGAGGATTTCTGCTCCCTCCGAGGTAATCACAATGGTATGTTCAAACTGTGCTGATCTGAAATGCACATTTAGCAGTTATTAGGTGTCAACACATACTCCACACCTGTAAAACTCACCTGTGTTTTGTTTGGTTGGTTTTTTATCAGCTGTCACTGATCAGTTCCATGGCTTAGGAAAGACAAAAAAATAAAATCAGGCACCTTTTATTGTCTACAGAAATTGCAGTCCATTTATCCTTCAGAATCTTAAATTCGGGGGATCCTTCCATTATTATTGGCTCTGCAGCAAGAAAAACAAAATGTATTCTAAAGTTAATTGCCCTCCCATGCAGACTGTGAAGAAAGCAAGCAAGGCGGGAGTGCCCCAGCAAGGAGCTTCTCGTCCACACAGCTCCTGTCCTCCCTGGGCTGGTGCGCTCTTCCAACACTAAAATGTGAACTAAAGAGGAAGATGAAATATCAAGGTAGGAAATTGCCCATTCCTCTATTGTAAAAGCAGGGAATTTTAACCAAGCTTTAATTAAGACCCTGTGGATAATAACCAAAGCACCAACCACACTTACAAACATCAGATATTTTAAATATTTGAATTTTTAAAACAGGCTTAAAATGTTCATTAAATCAGCCAAACAACAATTTTCTTATTTCCCTCTAATTGCCGCGCCATTTAGCCACGCAGTGAGGAAGAGGGCTTTTCCCCAGCAGCTCTCCACCCCTGATATTTAGCAGGCTCAGTCCGCGGGGCGAGGCTCTCTGACTGGTTACAGGCGCCGCAGTCCCAAAACCCAAACAGCAGCTCTGGCAGGCAGCAAATGACATAAAAGACTGCAGACTGCTCGCTGGTAAAACATGGTTTGGGGAATACAATCGCATCCTTCTCATCCTCCACAGCCCAAGTGTTCTGGCAGAGTCTCTGCCTTGCCAAAAAATATATGCCATTTAATAAGATTTATAATAAACATTTGTTTGTCTAAATCTTATAATTTGGAAGGTATTTCACCAAGTTGGTTCCCTAATGCCTTTTTTTTTTAATGATATTTTAATGTGCTTCCTAAGGGGTCAGTGTCGCTGACATCCCCCTACCTGCATAGATATTTCTGTATCCCAATAAATAAATGGTATGGATCTGGGCTGCTCTGTATGTAATTTTTTTAAGAAACCCACAGTAGAGAGGTACTAACCTATTGTGAAGGCCATCCCCTGCTCCATTAACAAATCACTGTCATTGGCTATGAAACAAAATAAAAACACGGTTATTATGGCTTTTTTTTTTTTTTTTTGTAAACATACCCAGCACCTGGCTGCAACGGTTGAAACCCATTTTTGGCTCGCAGGTACCGCGCACTCCAGTCCCCTCTACGAACCGGAGTACCCGCCGAAAGCTCTCCCCCCGTGGCCGCAGGGGGACTGCCCCGATGGCTCCCTCCCGGCCGGCCCCGAGCATTCAACGTTTCAGTGGGGATTTCTCTGTGCCCCGTGACAAACTTTGCCGGCGTGGTTCGGGCAGTATGCAGGGGTGCGAGGGGATGCAGGGGTCCGCGGGACACAGCGGCCGCCGTCCGGAACGGGGCTAGGGAGGCAGTCATCGGGGTCCAGCAGCCCCGACTGCACTCTCTGTTTAACGAGCGATTTGTCCTCAAAAATACCCACGCGACTCTCAGAAAACGAGACCGGGGCTTCCCGACAGCTTCCCAGCGTGGAAAACCCCCCGGCAGGACCAGCAGCGAGTTGCAGGGAGGTCCGCTCGTTTCATATCCCTCCCCCGCGGTCGTTCCCTCGGCGGCTGCGGAGCGAGCACGGGCGGAGGGCACCCGTCCGGCGGGGCCGCTTACCGTGGTGCCACACCTCGGGCTGCCCATGGAAGTACGACCCGATACCGTGGCCGATGAAGGAGGGGCAGACCTGGAAGCCACCCTGACCTGCCACGGAGCTGCGGGGGCAAAGAGGACACGGTGAGGGAGCTACACGCACTGGCTGGCCCTGGCCACTGCACTGGTACTGGAAGTAGCATCATCCAACTCCTGCAGGCTCTCACTCCTGCCCCAGCACCTGGTCACCACTTTGTATTCCACTCCAAAAGACAGCACCCATTGGAGCTAGCACTAGTGAGCTATTGTTAGGTTTCAGAGTTAACATGCCTACCCGTGGAGGCTGGTAGCTCCTGTGCCAGCCCTGCTGTCTAAACAAGAGGGCAGTGTGTTGTCTCTGTCTGATGGAGGGTAACCTTTTCCAGGAGCACACTGGGAACTTATTTTAAAGTGGGACAACTAAATGGCAGCCAATTTGCACAGCCAAGGCTGCAGCACACCACCAAACCACAGCCTCTGCTGAGGCCTCCCTAGGTACAGAGCCCATGATGAGCCATGTACCCACTGCCTGCACTGTTTTTTCTGCAGGAGATAAGGATCCTGCTGCCAGTAGGAACACTTAAAAGCTCTACTGCTTCCCTTGCAAAATACTACAAGCATTCAGTACCAAAATGTATTGAAGCTCCAGCAAATCTCTTCACAATAATTAATAAAATATTTCTAATGAAACCATCACCACAGTAACAAAATCAAATCAACTACTACGGTGTTTCAGTTCTGCCTGGGAGATCTGTCCTGTCCTTCACAGCCTGCCCCAGGGGAGGAGCGTCTCTGACAGCTGCCTGCAGGAACATGGATGGGCACTGATTCCTACCCATGTCAGGAAAGCAAATTCCTGTCTCAATCCCTAAAAATCAGAGGACCTGGAGATACATGGAGTGTCCTCTGGCTGCGAGGACACCCCAAGTCTGCAGGCTTTGCTCTCAGGCTCTGCCATTACTCAAGATGTAAGCAGCGGTGGAGGGGGTTGACTTGAGGCAACTCAGCCAGAAGGGCTGCCCATGTCCGAAACAAATGTTCAGAGATTTGGGGGGACCTGGAGGTGGATTAGAAGTGACAAGGAAGCTACTTCTGTCCCTGTATATTGTTCTCACGCTATTTCTAATATCAAACAGGAGCAAGACAGGAAGGCACTTAGCCTGAGAAGATTTTGCCTACAACATTAAAAGCTTCACTTGTTTTAAAAGAAGGTAGACACTTAAAAACTTCTAAAAAGTTAAGAAACATTAGGTTAAGAAAAGCTAAGAAATTCAACTGAAGGTGTAGGCTTTCACAGAAATTAAAGTATATTAAACCCCACGGGAAGGCTTTTATTCAGGTGCAAAGTGGCCTCAGCTTGCTGTAGGAAGTAATCCCTTTGCATTGCTAGTTTTCACAGACCCTCCAATGCTGCCTCCAGTGCCTGTGGGTCACTGTTCCAGAATTTAACACCACTGCAACTGTGGGGCATGAGGCTCCACCACAGTGAAATGACAATGAAAAAGGAGAGTTGAGTCAATGGTTAATAATGCTCCAGTGTATACTGCATATTAGCTTCTACCTATCCATTGCCCTGATATAAAGACTCATTTCTTTCATTAACACTGAAGAATGGAAATGTCAAGTTTAGCTGCCCCAAAAATCCTAAGTACTGGCAAAGAGTCACGGCTGAAGTGACAACCAATAAGGCTAGAAGTTGGGCTTCATTTGATTGTCTTCAAAGTCCAGGCTTTTACCTCATACATCATTTATGTGGAAAAAAATTATGACAGCTTATACAGTGAAAAGTCCTACTAGAGATGGAAAAGACTTTTCTCCTGCCTTGCTATCATGTCACCCATGTCTCAGTTAGAGACTTGGCCTAGTGGCTGTAACAATGCTGAAGGTCATGGAAGAAGCCCAGGCAGGGAATGTCGAGGAGTTAGAAAGCCAAATTACTCTGAAACATACACAAAACAAAAGCTTTTTTCTGTGCAGCTATTCTGAGCACCACAGCCACATACTCTCCTGAGCACAGGGGAAGCTCTTGCCCCAGCACTCAGCTGCTGCCAAGGAGGGTGACAGTAGCAGCAGCAGCTGCATGCTGGGCACTGGGCACTTGAGCACCAGGGCATACAGAACATAGTATTAAGACAGTATCCTGTCCTCACACACTGAAAGAAGTGGTTCTTGAGCATTTCAATGGTGAATTCTGCCATGTTCTTACCAAACAGCTTGAAAACAAATCTGTTGGCATCAATACTTCAGTGGTTTCTGTTTGTGATCAAAACAGGGGATCTTGGAGCTCTTAGGGCTTTGACATCTGCACTGACAAACACCCGTGCCCCTCTTCCTTCCCACTTAACAATGTGTAAGTAAGAGCTTGGGTATTCTTCACATAAA
Organism: Bucco capensis; assembly: GCA_013396975.1. NCBI lineage: Eukaryota > Metazoa > Chordata > Aves > Piciformes > Bucconidae > Bucco > Bucco capensis. The sequence goes on along the minus strand of VWZO01012013.1, from coordinate 61,682 downwards.
ATGTAATGTGGTCAATGAACCTGAAGTAATACACAGAAAACCTGTGGAAAAAATAAACTCCAGGTATGAAACTCAGGTATGTTCAACCCGGTTTTAGTATTTGCATGTGCTTCAGAAGCACCTCATGGGGAATTTCACCCCATAACTAACAGGTTTACTTTGGAGTATTTAAAAAATCCTAGTGAGCTTTTACATCCTTGTGGAGTTACAGTAAAATACCCAGCTCTCATAAAAAACCCAAAGCTATTAACCCCAGCTACAACTTGCAACAGTAGTCCTGCAAATGCTGGCAGGGAGGACTTTGAAACAGCTCTGAGAAGAGTGAATTGATCTGTTGATCTTGGTCAGCCTCTCTGGCTTCCAGGATTCCCAGGCTGTGGAATATGATTAAAAAATTAGAATGCCATGGAGTGAAACATCTTTGCATAAATTTGCCATTTGCTGCTGACAACAGCTCAACATTTTGGTCTTGCTGTCTCATTGTCCTCCTCAGGATCTGTCAGCAGTGGCCTTTCTTTCCAGCTTTCCCTGGAAGGCAACCTTACAAGACTAGAGCCTCAGCTCCATGTGCTGCTCCATGCAGACAGGCAGCGTAAGATCAGACAGCTGGAGGAGTCCTGATTTTCCTGTAGAGGTAAAGCACTGAAGGTAGAAGGCAGAAATGGCTGAGCTGGGTTGGCTGGCATATGTCGTGGGAAAGGAGAGCTGCACTGCTGGGTGGATGTGCCAATCTGCCAGTTTTCCTCAGCCATGGGGGCATACCCCAGCCAAATCACTTCCAGATCAAAGGCTGGGGCAGCAGAGTCACACCACATCGACAGCATCAAGGAAAAAAAAAAGGTTCTTCAAAATAATCATTGTTAAAAATATCCATTGACAACATTTATCATCACAAATTTATTCTTTGAGTCACGTTGCATGCTTGGGCAGAGGTGAATTGGGCAGGATTAAAAGCATAATCACTTAATGAGCCCAGTACTTGATTTTATGTTTTGCTGCCATGTGTTCCAGCCCAGTGGCTGTGGAGTCAAGGGTACCTGCAGTGCTGCTCCTCTTTTGCTGATGACAAAGCCAAGGAAAGTGCCTGGTGTTAGGATGGTCTGGCAGCAGCTAAGCTGATAAAGGAACATCACTGAAGGCCAGGCTGTCCACCTAAACCCACAGGCAGAGCCTCTTGTATGGTGGTATCATGCTTCTGAGAGTGGACAGAGCCAGGACAGTTGGGTGTCAGTTCCCTCCTGAGCATCCACTTTCCATATTGCCAGACAAGGGTTAACTCTCCAAAAGAAGGGATGAGTATGGAGACATGCATTGCTGTCCTGCCAGCAGTCCAACAGGGAAATTGCCACAAAGTCGCAACAGGCAGGACTCTGCAAAGCTCTCCTTGATATTCTGGAGCCTGCCCTGAAAAGAGCCTTTGGGTGATAAAACTCCTGCTAAGAAGCTGAAAAGTAGGTTGAAAGAATTTCGTTAGAGGGCTGGCCCTGTGCAGATAGCCTCTAGGAGTATCTATGGGATAACAGGCATCCCAGCTCCACAGGAAAAAACATACATTCAGTTTTAGGACTGAACTCCCCATTGTTGCTTTTTTGAGGGGAAAAATGTGCCCCAAACTTGCATTTTCTTCTCTTTTTACCAAATTTTGCCACTTTTTCATCAAGGTAGGTCTAATCCAGTATTCTAAAGCCTTCACTGAAGAAACAAAGTGATCAAATTCCATTTTCAGCATTGACAGCAACTACTTTTCTGAGCTTTCTGGTGGCAAAAGGGAAGTATCTGGCTGATCAGACAAGATGGCACGGACTACTTTGCTACCCAGGCTGAAAATCCCAGTGAACTGATTCCCAGCTAGGGAAGCTTCTCTAGCTTCTCTTCCAAGGGATGAAACTTTATCAACAATAGTCTTGCAGAGCAGCAGATGAATGGCTGAAGTTGCTAAACAAATCTGCCCTCCACTTCTGGGCAGTGAACATGTTTGGGAAACAGTGAAAGAGATAACAGGCCTTTGATAACTGTTTTCTTACTTAGGTATCTGAATTAATTTTTTTTTTTTTAAATTACAAGTAATCATGTTTTCCTTAGATATATGAATGACATATTTGCTTGTCTTTTTTTTTTTAATTCTTGAAAACAGCATCAGTCTAAACTATATTTGCTCATGATAAAAACAACTATTTTGAATAGTAGCATGTTATCCAATTTCAGAAATTACAGAATTGTACTGGGAAAATATGAAAGTATTCTTCTCAAATAGTAATCCTAGACTGAGGGAATGCACAAGTTCAGGGATTCCCTATAATGACAATAAGTATTGAGGTATAATTAGTAATATTTTTGAAAGCAAATGATTGTTTTTTTGAAAGAAAGGTACATTTTAGTTTCAAATTGGAACACAAATTACTGTATTTTACTTACAATAGTGCTGAACTTTTATTTGAGGTTCTCTGTTTCTGAAAGCAGACATGATGGATTGAAATAAAAGATAATTTATTGCAACGCTTACTTTCAAGTGCAGAGAGAAGCAGTGTAATTGTAATTTACAGTAGCTGTCAAGGAAAATCTATCACAGATGACGTTAAAATGACTTATTTTGCCTGAGCCACTTATTGTTTAAATGTGCATAATCTGATAGAAACAGATTAAAAAAAAATCTGCTTTATATCGTTCCAAATTAATACCAAAACATACACTTGTGAGTTAAACATTTTAAACCATTTATTAATACTTTCATCACTACTATTTTTCCTAGAGTTAAGAATTGGTTTATTTAATAATATCACATTTACAGTTTTTAGCTTGCTACACTCGCAACACTTTCAGGTCTCTAAACTCACTGTCTAAAAAGATTTCAAACTTGATTTGTTTCTGTGTGAAAGGGAAGTGTCAGAAATGGTAGAAGAAAATGGAACACAGAGCCCAATTCTGTTTCCACTGGAGCTGACAGTTTTGCCACCACCATCAATAAGGACAGGTCAGCAAAGATTCAAATTTTCCTAAGAAAAGTAACTCATGAATCCATGCAATCTTTTTATTTGCAACTTGTAGCAGATGGGAGGAGGAACTGCTACCCATGAAATGCTCAATGTCAGCTATCGAGCTTCTGTAACAAAGACTATGTTAGAATACCAAATGCAATCTTACTTCTGGGATATAATTATTCCCAAATCTATCGTAGAAAGGAAATATTCTGATTATTTGTGTGTAAGATACATTCTGCATATTTATAGAAATACTGATGAAAGAAATCTAGATGCATTTCCATTCTGATGGGTCTAAATGTTTTCAGCTTGTAGGTGCTTGTTCTTATGATATCTAAGTCTTTCGAAACTTAAGATTTTGATGTATGTATGTATTAAATATGTCTGCATGCAAATATTGAATGACGAATAACCAGAAATACACAGCTTCACCAAACCAAGGCAATCTTTCAGCAGAGGCAGTGTTAAAGTAGTTCTAAACAAATCAGCACTTTTAAATCGTCGACATGATAAGATCTTGAGAAATGAAGTTAATGACCTGCTATTTCATATGTAGTTTTGAACAGCTACTAGCTTTGGTTAATCTGTTTTTCAAAGGGGGCGCTGCCTATGTATTTACACTTTGCAAGTAAACTGACCTCCGCACCAACACAGCAAAAATCCAATGTCACATTCAATTCTGCTTTGGCTTTTTTTTTGTGTCTCTTGTTTTTTTTTTTAAATACAGCTAGAATTAATGTAGTGAATCTGTAATGAAATGCATTATCCTGCATGGAGATTTATCAGATTTTCCAACTGAATGCCATGCTTTGCTAGCACTAGCTGGAGTTCACCTGCATGTTGGTGTGGCGTGTGGCTCTTTTTTGTAAAGAGTTAAGTTGAACACAAAAAAAGGGAACAAAGGTCAGCACCCAGCCGCCACTTGAATGTGAGATTTTTCTTTTTATTCCCCTTGATGTATACTAGGCTCTGTGTTATTAGTCTTAATGATGGAAAATTGTAGTGTTGATACAAATCTTTTTTTCAAAGTAGTAGGCGGGAGCTCCATTTGTTAGTAAGTTTTTTTGTGACTAAAAGCCACGGACAGTACATTTATGTAGCAGTAAAAGGCCTAGATGCTCTTTCCATAGCAGAGCTAATTATTCCTACTGTGACCTTACTGATCTACCCTGTTCCTAGTACATCTCATCTGCACGCCTGTTCCTCTGTGTAGATGGTGTCAGAGAATATGAAAAACCCTATAATGAAACCATTTTCATGATGGAGAAAGGCTACTGGAGTTGCACTTGCTACAAAGAGGCTCAATTATATGAGTAATTGTGATAATTTTCTACATTCATAGCCTTCAATGGGGAAAAAAGAATGAGAGCCACAAAGGAAAATTACTTTAACAAGAAAGTACAGAGAGTAAAAATGGAAGAAGAGACAAAAAAGGGGGAAAAAAATAACCAGAAAAAAAGTTTAAAAAATAGATCTGGAGGAAGGAATAGCAAGACAGGGAGAACAACAGAAATGCTCAAAAAGCCTATGTGCAGCTGTGTTGCACAATTAAATTGAATTTTTTTTTCTGCAGTTGATGAATGTGACTACTGCAAATGTGCCTCTGTAGTTAGCTATCATTTGTTGTTCCGTGACAGGAAAAGGATAATTACCTCTCAGAGAGAATCAAAGGCTGACATGCCCTTTAGACACAGCCATGAATGCAGAGCTCGATAGAATGCTTGAATAAGAATCCAGTGTTCTGTGCCCCCTTCTACTCAAGAATAAATTTTGTTAAAATGCAAGAGCACCACCAGTAAATTTGTTGAACCCTAGGTGTTCAAAAATATGAGGTGCATCTATCGACTCATCCCATTTGCAAAAATAAAACTACATTTTGAATTCACTTCTATTATATTCATGGACAGTAAGATAGTGAGATATGCATTAAATTTCTTTTCCCAGTAGGGGTCTGATTCAACATTTCCTATGAAAGAACAGAAAGACACTATCCTTTTTCTCCAGGCTAGTTAGCCTATAATTTAAAACTGTCAAAAACACAATTTTATACAAAGTCTTCAATAAAAGCTTCTCAGATATAACCCGAAGAGGTTTTACCAAAGTTTGATTCAGACTCTGTTACAATATTTTTAAAGCTATAAATACATCTAACTGATATTTTGCCGTCTTCTTTTTTCCTTAAAGTATTTGAAGATTTACAAAGGAAAAAAAAGCAGCATCCTTTCAAGGTAACTAAGCCTTGCAGCTTTTAAGTAATCAGAATATATTCAATAGCATGTTAGGACCATTAACAGTCCAGAGAAGTATTGCTTAATGAAATATATACAATATATGTGTTGGGTTTTTTTTGCAAACATTTTAAAATAATCCATAGGTACCTTTAAAAAAACTAAGCTGTATTTTTATTCAAAACCACCAGCAGAAGAAGAGTCGTGACTGCATTTATATGAAGTCTAGAAGAGATGCAAAATAGTGAAAAAATCTCTGAATGTAAACTCTTTTTTTCCTGTGATGTTAGCATTCACTGGTCTTTGCAAGATCAGAAGCATTCCAGATAAATATTTTTGTACTTTTTAAACAGAGACTTATTTATGTTGATTAATTACTTTGTGTCATTTTTTACTGCTATACAACAAAAACAATGGTTTCTAACCTTCTTACATTGTTAGCCAGATGTGTTGCAGTTTCACCCACAAATAAAAAATAAACAAAAACCCCACAGATTACATCTGTTAATTCAAATCTACCTTATGAATATCTTTGAGTCTGTCTACATTTATCTTTACTGACTCCAGTCACTTAAAAAAAAATCTCTTACTGAAGGAACAACATTATAGCTTTGCAGTTCACATACTCGTATCAGACTGAAATGATGGTTTTGAATCATAAAACATGTCATCAGCTTTATACCAAACCTCCAATAACCTTTGTCCCACTTGCCAGCCCTCCCTTTACTTGTCAATATAAGGCTTACCTGATTGTGTTTCCAATTACAGAGAAGGGAGCCCCTGGTCTGCAAGCTGCAATTGCTTCATCTCTACATTTCCTGGCAACCTCCACTAACTTTTGACCAGATTTATCCACATTGCCCACCAAAAAGGTTTCAGAAGTGTCACCATGGTAGCCATTGTAATACACCTAAACATATGTAGAAATGCAAAGACATTTTCTCATTTTGCATCCAGAAAGAGACTGCCTCCTTAATTAAATCCATTCTTTCTAGAAATGAGCTGTGTAATACAAGAATGGACCATGGGTAAGCTGTATTTGCAAGAATGAGACTGGAAAAGTGAAACATTGGGGGGGGGGGCGGGGAAAGCACAAAAGACTGCAAGGTGCATAAAGGTTGCCGATTAAAAAAGTAAAAGTTGCACACTACTGTCCAACAGTGCACCAAATGATGACACTGCTCAGCTACAGGACGTGGCTAACTGGGCTGTATGTTAGAATAGCAGTGGGAGCCGTGCATGAGCTGACAGAGGCCACCCCAGACATCTGCCCCTGGGCTAGGGACCCGCTTGCACCCCACATGAGTAGGGTGTTGAGCCTTGGTGCTGGGAGACTCACTAATGGCTGACATGGAGACCTTTATGTCTGTAGCCAGAATCCCCCACTGGGGTTTTGAGGTGATGCAGTGCACAGTTGGATGAGAGGTGTACCCTGTTGCCAACATCCAGAGGGAGCCCCATGGAAAGCATGGGCCAAATCCACTGCCAGCCATCACACTTTTTCCTTTAATCTCATTTTTAAAGTACAGTGTGGCATTAACATTGGATTTTACTTTTGGTTTCCAGAAATGAATTTTGACAGAGAATAAATACACCATTTTGGCACTGTGAAGTTTCACATGCTAAAAACATAGCACTCTGCTGAATCAATTAAGTATTGCCAGTTGGGGTTGTTTTTTTTGACATTTCATAGGTTTTAAACCCCAGCTCTCCAGAAATTCTCTGCTGGTCACTATGGATCTCTGCAACATACCATTAAAATGGGGTTTTTAAATGCAGCTCTGCATTACAGCAGGCAGGCACATAATTATAAGACCAAGTCACATTTCCCTATGGAAAGACAAATTATAATGGTGCACAGTTTTGCTCTTCTAAAACATTTCTTCTCCCTTAAACAGTGGGCAACTATCCTTCTGGGACTAGTAACTCACCAAGCTCGAAGCACTGAACTTTTGCCACTGGCAAGCTGTTTGTGAAAGACAGACTCACATTCTTTTTGGTCAATTCCAAACCAAAAAAAAAAAAGAAATGAAATTGGCTACAGACAGTTCAACCCAAGGCCATATTTGTGTTCAGGCCGAGGTATGAAGAAAATTTAGGCAGTTAGGAGTAAGAGGTGTTTTAAGGAAAAGTGAGTGCCAGCAAGGGCCCAACTGTGTTGCCACTGCTCCAGAGGAAATCAGCTGTGATCCCCTGCTCTACATCTTCCTCTGCCAGTCCAGACTGACACAACATTTTTTTTTATTTTTTTTTTCAGTTTAATGCCCACTGAGCAGGTTTTAATCCAACTAGTTCGTTTTTAAACTGAACTAATTAATTTTTAGTTCTAGCAAGTACAATGTTCAAAACCCAGCATTAAACATCATCATCCTGGAAAAGCAAATACAGTTATAAAACAAAGAGTTTAATAATAGTAACAACAATAAATACATGCTAAAACTAATACTAATATTTACTGCAGCCCATCAACTCTATTTACATATTTTTGACATGAATAAGCTCCAACCACAGCAACTCTAACACATTAACACATTTAAAGTCAATGAAAGAACTAAGTTGTAGGAAACATTAACCTGGTAATGGCAGGCTGAAAATGGCACTACGCTGAGAATCATTGATGGATAATGCTATTATTTCTACACTAAAATACATTTTAAAGGGTACATGATTCAAGCCAATAAAATTTGTATTTCATCTATAAAATTCTACCATCTTAATTGCGCAAAAACGGATTTTTTTCTTCAAATAATTTGTACATAGCATGAAGTGCTTACACTTAATAACCAGAATATTATTTAATCATTTTATAGAACCTGTACATAATTACAAACAATTTGTTGTGCAATATTTACTTTGATTTTTATTCTGTTCACTTGTGAGAAGTCCCAGGTTTGTTAATGAAAAATAAGCTAAAAGATCAGTTAGCAATGCTGAGAAGCAGTATTTTTTCCTCAGCTACTTTGGAACTGAGCAATTATCAAACACAACAGTTCAATTATAAATAATAAAAAAAAAAATCTTAGAAAGATGATCAACAATTCCCATCCTTGCAGGAATGCTCATATTCACAAAAACATCAAGATTTATTTTATTTGTTGAGGGTGAAGAGAAAACAAATAAAAACATGTCTTCAAAAAGACCAGTAACATTTAGACATTATTTGTAAAGCAGAGTGGACAAGATATGCATACCATGTTAATATAAGACTGTTTCATATAGTGTACCATGGAAAGTATCTGTGATATAAATCTACTCTTTTTTTTTGTCTTTAAAATCTAAGGCATCATTATCATTCTGACAAAGAGAACAAACAAAAATGAACCTTAATGAGAAACAAAGAAATCGGATGTTATATCCTTAGCTGTTGCAAAAGGATTTAGTCTAATAAAATGAGGAAAGCTACATCAGTTCACCAAAGTAAAAATGTAGCTTAAAAATATACTTTAAAAACCACAGATTGCACTGTGCAAACCCGGAAGTCAGAATTCTACAATCAGGAAGTATGCAGATGGAAAAGAATTTAGAAAGATTAAAAAACTAAACCTAGTTCTGGATCACACATGAATATACCATGGGAAAAAGGTCAATGAACCTAATTTAAAAAAAAATAAATTTTTGAAAGCTTGAATCTCATGCTCAGAGGTAGGTCTGCTGGAGATTTCTTTGCCTCTGCCACTATGAAATTTGTGTCCATGGAAAATAGTATCAAGTTACCAAGAGTTTCTTTAATGATTAAAAAGGCTTGGTTTTATGAGATGTAACTCTCTTGTATGTGACATATTACTGCAAAATAATGGGGGATTCAAAAGATGTCTGTGTTCATATTAGAAATAACTGGCACTTTGGGAAAATAAAAACATGCACAGTAAAAAGAAAAAAGCTTTTGCAAGAGACGATTTTTTTGTTTCATAAATGAAACACAAATTAGGTTTCCAGTTTCCATACTTTCTTGCTCCTAACAAAATCCAGCCAGTGCTTATTTAAATAGCTATAATTGATCATTCTCTGGAAATATTAAATCACAGTTACATCACACTATTTCTGTGCAAAGGGTTCAGGGCTTTTATACCAGAAATGGAACACAACACTACCTTTGGGGATTTTAATAAATGTAGGGAACACTGCTAGCAAAAGAGTTGCTGTCCAAATAGACTGACATACACAGGCCAATGTAGCCTCTAATGACAGAGTAAGATAATGACAGGCCCCACTCAAAATCAGCAGGAAGAGGAAGATCAATCTTGGCAGAGTGAAGGAAAAATGCTGGCTTTCTTCATGTTAGCTCATCTCATACCTATCTATCTTCAGCTGCTGCCCAGTACTGTGGTGCTCTGCATTAACTACACAGTGGATCAATAACAATTACACCTTCTCAAAAACATGACACATAGCAGGATTGGGTTGACATTTCACTTAGGCCAACATTGATCTCAGTGCATCTGATTCCAGTCCTAGATTCAAGTCAGGCCTGGGTCTAGCTGGAATAAACACACAGTTAAAAACAAAAAAGGAAACCAGCTGCTTGTGCCTTGCCTCAGAAGTAAACAGCACTTCCATCTGTGCATCCCCCATCTCCAATACACTATTCTTCCTGTTGCTACCAGTGATTCTAAAGTTGATCAAAGACTATTTTTTATATGAATTACTCACCGTGACATCAATGTTGATAATATCTCCATCCTGAAGAGGTCGACTGAAACATAAACAGAAAAAACCCCAATAATGGTGACAGGCAGTTCCCAACAAAGGGAATATAAGAATAAACACCTAATGACACATACATAAAAAAACAGGGGGTAGATATTTTGTGATGGAGGAAGGCAGAGCCAAACAGAACAACCGTTTTTAATGTTCATCTCTCACTACTTTGAGAACAAGTGTAGCTGAATATAAAATAATGAGAAAGAACTACCAGAAAAACATATCAACACCCGAAAAATCCACCATTGTATTTATTCTTTCTCTCTCACTAGGGTTCATATTCTACTTTGTGAGTAGCTGAATGTATTGCAAATTAAAAAAAAAAAACCAACACATAAATTCAAATATACTTATTCCTCAGCCTATACTTATTTTGCTGGAGAAAAAAAAAAATCAAACTGCTCTGTTTTCCCCCCACACACACATACTAAACTCTTAAGGCTTTATGCTATTTTTTAAAGTGTTTGGACAAATAGGATAATTTTTTTTCCCTACTTTCCATACATTTCTCTAACATCTATCTGCTTCGTGTGGTAACACGATATGCATCTGCAGTATGTTTACATATGACATTTAGTTAAGCTGAAGTATGTTCAATATTAAACACAATTTATTAATTTCAATCTAACATTTTCATTCCCAGTGGTAAAATGTATATTATTGGGGAAATACCTGTCAGGAATACCATGACATACCACGTTGTTTACAGAAGTACAAACAGATTTTGGAAAACCTCCATAGCCCAGAGGTGACGGATAGGCATTCTGGCTGATTATTTCATGATGAACAATGAAATCTATTTCTTCAGTTGTCATGCCAACCTAAAATATCAACCATAACATCCTGTTAAAAAAGCAATGATACTTTCTCATTTTTACTGAATGTGATTGCAGCCAAGTATTTTGATGAAATCTTGGATGTTTCAAATACACGTTTTGATACAAAACACTGACTGATATACTTTGTTGATATATTGGACCTTTTGTTGTAAAGAGAAGAAGGTTTTAAACAAAGCACACAGTAGTAATGAGCACTCGCAGGTTCCTAGCAAACCTGAAGTACTGTCTACTTCCTTTCCGTTTTCTTTTTCCCCCCACATTTGCTTACTCAAAGACATGGATTTTCCACGTATCTTGTTTCAGTAGCTGCTATAGAAATGTCTGGTTTCGATGTTTTCACTCCTTTAAAACACAAAAATACTTTTCCTTTTTTACTTGCAAAAGACAGAATCTTAATTCTTGTACCTGCTCAGTACATGTACCATAATGTACTTGTGCATTTTATGTGATTATTTTCTAACTATTCTTTAATTTTGTAACAGATTTGAGGATATTTTAATTAAAGGCCATAGGCTAGATGATCACAGTGAACCTATCAGTGTTTATCCATCATTTTTAGAAATCTTCATTTTTATGCTTGACATTTTCTAGATTAATCTTTTCCTCACAATTTTACATATGAAAAAAACCCCAACCCCTCTCATAAATCATTCAGCCATTTTCTGAGTATCTATGGAGTGGAAAACACATATACTTAAAATAATATTCTTCTCATTTCACTTTTGGAATGACTCTGTCTCTGGAATAGCTAGAGCTGAAATTTGAAATTTGGTAGGGAAATCTCCCTCATTGAGAAGAAGTGCCTTTGAGGGTTCCTCTGCAAATTGATTTTGATTTGAATGAGTTTTGAGCATTTGAAAATCACACTTTGTACACATACACTACAGTGACTGTAATTTTGGAGGAATTTTTAGTAATGTGGAATATAGGTAGGCTGTGGCATACAAGGCATACTTATCCATATATTGAAATGTTCAGTGATCGCGCACAGTGAATGCAGTGGAGAGCACTTATGTACTGTGCTTAGGCTAAAACCAGGTCTATTTGCTCAGCTTGCATCTTGTTCAGCATGATGAGGAGCAATGAACCCACTCAAGACCAGGATTTGGGGTTACTGTGCAACCCCTCTGCTTTGCAGTAGCCACAGCAGTCTCCACGCTGGGATGGCAGCTGCAGACCTGGCATGCTGTCTGTATTGGATACTGCAGCTACTGGATCCAGATAAATACAGGTTTGTTGCTCCTGCCTCCATTCACTTATCTATCATCTTCAGCCCATAGACAAACTGAACCACTATGTACCAGACTGGGTGCTTCCTGCTGCTGCTCTGCTCAAGGAATTTGACATGGCTTTTGGACACTCAGCAGACAGATCTGTGCTCTCTGCGTGGCATGCTTACACACTGTGGGAAGTTCTGCTTTGAGCAGTATCCGTTCTACTTTTGAAGGAGCTTTTGCTAGCTGGGCAAGGTTGAAGAGGCACCTACTGCTCACCTCATCCCTTATTTGGGACAGAGCAATCTGAAGGCATCTAACAAAATACTTCCATGTCATACTATGTGCTGCTTTATTCCCAAATCTTTAACACAAACCCAGGAAATGCTATAATATATAAGATCATATTATACTTTTAAGTCCCACAGGCAGTGAATGATAATACCAAAACCATGCTCAGCCCAAACTTTGTCTCTCTGCATCCATGCATTACGTGAATCTTTGTTACATTGGGGGATGTTACTACTGTTAACTACGGCACAGGCAAGAGCTTGTTTGGAGGGCTGAGTGCAAAGTGGGTTCAGCAAGATGACAGGAACAGGTGGAGGGACAGAACCTCATGAGAACAGCCTAGAAGAGCTTGTTTTTTCAGACTGGTGCACTGAACACTATAATGGCTCTATTACTGTGTGAAGGGAACAGACTCAAGGAAAGGCAGGAAGCTGTTTAAATTAAAGAGTAGTGTTGGCACAAGAACAAATGGGTATAAACTGGCCACGTAGTGTCAGGCTAGAAAGCAGGAGACACTCGCTGTCAAGGAAGGAGGGTTTTGGAGCACACTCCCAGTCAGAGGAGTCTTGGGCAAACACTGGTGTAAAACGCAGCTCACCATCTGTCTGTGGCTTATCTGCTCAGTGGTCTTGGCACTGCAACTCCAGATGCCACCTCCCTCCCAGTCCACAGCTCCTGGTCACATAATTCNAGGAAGCCATTGGCCTTCTGGGCTGCCAGCATGCACTGTTTGCTTATGTCCAGTTTTTGATGCATCAGCACGCACCCCCAAGTCCTTTTCTGCAGGGCTGCTCTCTATCTTCTCATCCCCCAGCAAAGTTGTGTCAGAAGTGGGATTCGAACCCACGCCTCCATACGGAGACCAGAATACCCGACCCGCCACAGGAAGGCGCATAACGCCTTGAGTCTGGCACCTTAGACCACTCGGCCATCCTGACACTGCAAACAACTTGGCAACGGTGGGATTCGAACCCATGCCATTGAAATGACTGGAGCCTAAATGCAGCACCTTAGACCACTCGGCCAAGCTACTGCTTGGGTAATACATCTTCTTGTTCCAAAACTCTCACTATGTGTATGAGGCATTTTGCTATTATGTATGGTTTGACACCTACTATGAACTGCATCATAAGCCACACTGTGCTCCATACATACATATTTTACACACTGCTCTCTTTCAAAATTCACATTGCACCCTGATCCTTTAGAAACATGTATATGCCCTTTATATGACTAAGTTTTACTGTACTGTGAAATAACTACACAAAAAAAGTTAATCATGCATGAGTCTAGGTAAAGTTAAAGCTTTAGGCAGTTTTCTTATTGGCCACCCTAGCTCCAGAATTAAACCTCTGGGATAGTGTGTTGATAATTGAAAGAAAAGTGCATGGTAAACTGATAATTTTTCCCCCTATTATGTCAACAGCATTGACCTACAGTCCCCATCCAACTCTGCATCTCACAGCTACTCAACCCATTTTACCTTACCCAGTATGCTATTACATGAAATACCAAGGCAAGGCTAAAAAAGCACTCCTTCGCCTGCAAAACTTGGTAGTAAGCTTCTTGCAGTAAATTTTAATATGGTAGGTATCCCAAAAAGCATACTGTAGTGTTATTTCTGGAAACCAAGAGGTTTTATTAGCAACACAGTCTAGAGAACTGTGTGGAATTCGGCAGCTGTTTTTTCCAACAGCAGCTCTATGAATTGCATAGGACAGTGAGGGGATGAAGGATGGAGTGGAACAGAAGAGGCATCTCAGCCCTCTGAATTTGCACAAATGCAGTGCCAGAATGCATGGCATATGAGGAAGATGGGCCATGAAATAAAAGGAGAAATTATACCACAGGCCTTATGAGAAATTCAAATGATTTGTCACAATCCAAACTGAGGGAGATTACAGACAGAGAGATACTACGCCTGAGCCAGCAACACACTCTAAGTACTACATAAGTCCAAAGTACAGAAATAATTGAACAGGCATATCATGGACTTGATCTAAAGTTAATAAATCCTTTTTTTTCAGAATCTAACTTAAAGTTGGTAAAGTTGGATGCACATTAAGGAAAAGCAAAAAAATAAAAAAACCCAGCACCAAAGAAGTGAAAGCATAAAAGACATCCAAGCTGTTATGGGACTTCTGTAATTGTTACCTTTAAGCCCTTTCCAGCCAGAAGCAGGACATGACGGGCCAACTGACAAGCTTGATGAAGCCCTTGAATCTGATCTTCGTTCTTAATTTCTATGTCGTCTCCCCAGTCTGGTACAATGCCTGTCGTCACATAGTCTGGCTTCTTTATGTGCTTGGAGAAAAAGGATTGAAAATGAAGATCAGAAAACTGAGCATGACAATGGGATCATTTTCTCAGATACTGCCTCCTGCTTCATGGCAGCTTGCCCTTTCTGTCGTAGTATCGACCTTCCTAAGCCATCAGGGCAAAGCCTCAAGGCTGCCTCAGTATTTCCTCCATTGCCCTTTTGAACTTAACATTGCCTGTTACTACTGACTTACAAAGTCTGTTAGCCTTCCAGTGCTGAAACCCCAGATACCACAGCCGACTTACAGCACAGACAGTGGCAAGTTTTGAAACTGTGAGAAAGAGACTTAAAAACTCTTCATTTTCTTTTGCAAAGAGGCATATTTCCAACAAAAGGGAACCAAATACTGCAACTGACAGGAAAAACATAAAGAATTAGGCTAAACTGATCAAATCCTTAGTTTTTCATTCAGACAAAACTTCTATTACCTTTAATGAGATTTATTTTTGACTAAAACCTTTAGGATTTAACTTATTTTAATTTACCAGGTTTTACTTATTAATCTAGTTCATATGCTGTGCCTATACTTGTCCATCTACAGCACTATGCAAGGGTATTCCTACTTGCTGTGTGAAGGAAAATGTAATAAATGTTTTTTCAGATAAATTTTTTCAGATTGTGATTTCTTCAAATCCACAATAACTTCATGACGTGTACAAATACAATAAACTAATAATAATGGTAACATCTTGCACAGTGATGGAAATGCACTTTCTCTTGGAGGGTCCTGGACTGTTTTACTGCCTGGACAGGAGTCCCTTAGCCCACCACACCCAGGATGATTCTCTGTTATGCTGGCCACAGGGTGAGTTTTGCACTGACTCCACAAAATACAGAATCAGGCTGGCAGGCAGAAAACAAAGTGGGCACTTGGACTGTACACAAAAAGACCATACAACAGCAGGGTGTAGGAGTAAAGAAGAGCGGGGCAACTGATTAGCTCTAGCAGGACTTCAAATAGGAAGACTATTGTTACTCCTGTGCGTATTTAATTTCTACTCTGATTGAAACTGTATTTAGTGGACTTACATCCACAAAATTTCAGATCTACATTTATTTCAAAGCAATGGTGTATCAACCCTAACAATATCCTATTGCTGCAGTTTTCAGACTTGATTTAGAAAAAACCCACATAATTTGCTGGATTAGCAACTCCATACACAGTAACACCCTTGCTTTCCCCTTGGAGAGCACTTATCTAGTAACTGCTGAAACCTGACCCTGCTGACCTGCAAGACCTGTTAAGGGAGAAGCCCAAAGCAGTGTACATACAAATGTCTATGGATACAGTTTCACACCAGCATTCAAAAAGATCCATGTTATTTCAATGTGATTTCTGGCATACTCTATATAAAGTAAAAACTTTGCTCTCAAGTTTTCAGAGTTGAAAAACTGGACTGATTTTTAGAGAGTCTGAGACTTATGCTCTGTGAAGACAACTTTTTTGTATGACAATCTATTTCTCCCTCATTATTCTAAAAGAAATCTCTAAATACAGGAAAAAAGTTTGGAAGTTCTACAAGTTTTAAACTTCTGAAAATATATAAAGCATGTAACCCTATGTCCTCCCTACACAGGGACTTCCACAGCCTCTTAAGTGTAAGAGTCCTATATCCAGCATCCTCATCTGTTTTTCTATGTAACAACTTTTTAGTATTTCTGATCCATGGAAATACTCCATATTTTACAAAAGAAAATCAAATGAAAAGCAAAAATTTAAAAAGTACTAATGCACATCCTGAAAAGCACTATTTAGAAAGGGTAATTCAGTTTTCTTTTGGCTAAAGGAAAGATACTAAACAATTAATCTATATGTTGTAATAAAATTAAAAAAAGAAAACAAAAAAAAGGAATCTAGAAGTAGAAGGAAACTAGAAGTGGAGCACATTCTAAAATTGCATGAAAAAGCTTCTTTCAGCATGAAAGTAAATAAAAATACATCTTGCAAGAAAAACCCCCTCAGGCACAGTAAAGACAAGTTTAGGACATGCAGTGGGGCTGAAGGGCAGCTACCAGCTGTTATTGTACGTTCTCTTCCTAAATCGGACATAACCAACCTAAAAAACCTTCAGCAAAATATAAACATTTCTATAATTAGCTAGCTAGAGATTGGTACAGAAAAGGACTCGGATGATCATGAATGATTTGTACAGACTTTCAGTAGGATCATCTAAAATTGACCAAAACAAGAATCTGGACCCAGAAGCATTAAGTGTTGACAGATTATTATAAGATTCCATGTTTATACTATCATAACTGAACAAGCCCCAGTTTTAAACTCCCTAATAACTAGCTACATCACTGTGTTTAACATAGTAGATAGCTGAACAAACTTCCCTCACCCGTGCTCCTATTTCAAATACCAGACTAATCAACATGACAGTGATCCAAACCCCCAGCTGTCAGACAACGAATACATATGATCATGCCTGCGGTTGAGCTCTATATTGACTGAAGAACACATTAGATAATAGAAATTGCAGTACCTTAGGAACTGGGTGAGCTGCAGAAACGGTGGCTGGCCAAACTACACTATAAGCACTATTTCTTTGTCCCTGAGAAAAGAAGCATCTTTGCTGTTGATTGCTTGACTGCCTGTGCACGTAGATACGATTGCAGGAAGAAAAGATTACATGGCAGCCAGTCACAGAACCTGTTAACAGAGAAGTTAAAAAATGGTTAACATTTTTTTTTCTACTACCACATTACAAAAAGGGAAGCATGCAAAAGGAAGGGCATCATGTACAACAAACCACAAAACTCATGTAGTAGGCAAGGGTAGCTCAAATTCTTTAAGTCTTGTACCACTAAAGAAAGAGCATTAACACTGAGAAGTAATGAGAACAAAAGTCTCCCCAAACAGTACTACCAAGCTTTATAAAATATCATATCTGTTTTGGGTTGATACATTAAAAAGTAGTGTGGGTAAATTCCCCAAAGCTTACAGCCAAGAGTGATGTTCCAATTTGCCCCTGCTTGGAGCCTTTTGCAAGGACAGAAGCTGCCCTGCTCAAGGCTCGGCGAAATGGTGAATAAGGGACAACAGCAATAGGAGAGAAAACATGATTTGATGTTGATATCAGACAATATTTTCAGCTGTATTTTTGCAGAATTGGTCATACATTTCAGCATAACCAAGTTAATGTTGCTCTTGTCACTTACACCAAGGCACAAGGAATGGGGTTCAATTTGTTGTGCCTAGTAGGGCAACAGAACAAACCTTGAGATATTTTTAATCTTATCCAAAGGTAATTGAAGGGATTACAACTTGTTATTGACTTGGAATACTTGAATCACATTTCCATTTAATTCACATGGGAATTTGGGATGACAGCATTCATTGCCCAAACTTAGTTGTTGGGCAATAACACAATTTTGCTCCCTGTTTTTTTTCTAAAAAAAAAAAAAAAAGAAAAAAAAAGAAAAGAAGGGGGAAAAAGGTATTGAGGCCTAAAGGTTGTCAGAGACATCAAGACCAAAATAATGCATCACAAAAGACCATGCTAGCACCAAACCCAGGAAATACACTAAATTCAAAAGCATTATTGACACTGCCCAATTAAACTACAATTACATGTAGTGCATATTTCCATTACTTAAACATTCTACAATCTAAACAGAGGGGCTTTTTGAAACCTAAATTTCACATAATAGTTAATATGTTTCTGAAAAACGTCATATGTATACAAACACAAGAGCAATCTTTTGTGGCAAATAACCCATACGAATAATTACTCTTTAGTAAGAAGGAAGTCTTTCTGTTTAAACAGAAGTAACTGAACATTTTTACACCAGAAAAAGTAAGAAATTAATTTACTTCATATTTTGTAACTATGTAAAAATTATTTATTTTTTTTTTTAGTGGAAGAATTTCTTCCATATCTTGTATGTTTTTATTTTATTGTACCTTCTTTCCTTTCCTTTGAATGCATTTATCATGTCCAGATGCAGAAATTATCCTTCCACGTGCACACTTGGCTTCACAGCAATGCCTTTTTACAGCATTCCACAACATTCAGGAGATTCAAGTTATGCCCTATTTGGAGCCTCAAAACCCAGAATGAATGAAATAGTTGCAAGATGTGTGCTTTAGAAGAGCTCCTGACTGCCTCTTTGCACACTAGCAAGTGCTATGTTTAGTTACCAATATCTAAAAGGTTTTAGAGACTTCTGTTCATTGCAAAAAAATGTTTTTTTTTTTTTTTTTTTTTTTAAATTGTTCGTTGACAAGTAAGAAGTCAGAGTTGGAGAGTGAGGCTCAGATCAAATCTCAGTATAACTTAGGTACCCCTGTGGAAATTGCCTGCTTCAAAAGTGAATACAGTGTCTCCACGGAAGTGAAGCTGCCCAGTTAACAGAGGGCTGAATTGGTTTGGTGGTGTTAGAATTTAATCAACAATCTCATGGTCTATTGCTTTCCTAGGGTCTCCCTCAAAAGGAAAAAATTATCATTCAATTAAAAAAAAAAAAAGAAATCTGAGCCACCTAACCTGCGTAATATGTAAGTGCATCTGAAGAGCCCAAAACATCCTACAAACTCCCTGGCTGGTTTGAACCCTTTGTGGAAGCTGGAAGCACAAGAACATGCTGAGGCAGCAGCTTTTGGTCCATGAGAAGCAGCAATCAGTCCACCAACGTAAGCTAAGGTAGTTCTTATACGGAGTACAGTGGAAGTACCTTGCTCTTACCACAGCTGAAAGTATTATAAATATATTGAAAACCCACACTCACTGATGTGGTCAGCTAAAGTCCATGGGGACATCAGTACGTGAGCATGCTCTCCTTGATGCAAGAATGCTTGTCAGTTATTCAATAATAAAACTTTAGAAGTCCCAAACATACACTCTTTAATACATTAAACCAGTTAGCATTCATGGGGGCACCCCTGTTGACTATCCCATAATCAGAAGAGATACTTTTTTATTTGGAATAAAAATTTTACCTCTCTTCTCCCAAAGATACACTGTAAATGTTGTCACAAGATAAAAGGATAATAAGGTACTGTAGACTGTTGTTATTCTACTAACTACTCATTATAAACTAGACACATGGAAAAATATCTACTACTTGGAAGAGGTGAAATGCGACAACCAAATAAATATCACCACAATATATAATAGGACACTTAAAATACAGCACAAGAATTATAAACACAGGACAACTAAACCTTTATTTGAAATATAAAAAAAATATAACAGAAAATATTCTCCTATAAAGTAAAACTAAAATGAAATAAACCGGCATTAAAATATAATGAAGCTACTGTTTTATAATGAAAATCTGGACTCCATCCACACACATCCTTCCTTAGGAAGGCCTTCCTAATGTCTCCACAGCTCCTTTTATTTTTTAAGCTCCCATATTCACATCTAAGTCAATATAGCAACACCATCAATCATGAGAGACAGGAACAACTGGCTGTATTCTTCAAGCCTGGCTCAGATATTCCCTCCTCCCCATCTCTTACACCTATCAAAGCTTTTCTCAGCGCCTTATTTATTTCTGCAACACTGGTGCTCAAGAACATCCTTTTTGCTTAGCTTTCTGTGTATGTAAGATAGTTCCTAACCACAGAATTTATGCAGCTCCAGCAGAAACTGCAGCCATCAGAGAAAGCCCAGAGCTTGAAGCTGAGCAGCCTTGTAACACACCAGAAGAGCCAGGATCCAAAGTTAACCCTCTATGTGTTTCTTCTCTCCCTCAAGAGAAAGGCTACATCACCTGCCATGAGTAACAGAATATTTATTATCAGCTGCAATAAGAAGAATTTTTACCAGCATTACTGAATCACATCTGCAGATACCATGCACTGAGCATAGAAAATTACAGACTACTGCTCCTCTGACTCGACAGTGAATCACACTGTGCAATCTGTATGCACGCAGGTCCTGCCGGAGCTGCTGGATTCCTCAGCATACCTTCCAGACTTTAATTTGTATTAATAAAATAAATATGCACTGTCAGCTTTTGTGAATTACCAGATGAATTTATTCTGTATGGAAATTACATTTTCTTTTCCTTTTAAATGAGTCAGCCAAAGGGGTTGAATGCAGGATTAAAGTATGATGATGGGTGGGAGCATTTTAAGTGACTGATTTTGCAGCACAATGTGCCCTATATTTATTAGCCTTTTACTCTAGGTCTATTTTAATTGTTATCTGTTCATGCATGCTACAGTATATAATGAAATGCTCCCATTTCACTCACGGAGTATGGAGTTTTTTTATGTGTATCTCTATTAATGACCCTTAATTAAGTTGATTTTAGTCATTTAAATGTGATTTTCCTCTGGTCAAGAAGTATTTTTAAAGGGAGATGTTGGAAATGAACTCTCACATAAGCTCTTTTCTAATGGTTCTGTTTAACAGTTACAGCAATTTATCAGCTATGCTTTTAATGAATGAGGTGTTGCTGGTTAGCCATGCAAAAATGTGCTCATATACATGATTCATCAAATGTGATTGTTAGTAACCATATTTTGGTGTTTATTTATGGAAGAGTTCAAATTTCCAAGCAATTAGAAAAAATGTAACCAAAGTATAAACTTCATGGCAATTCTACGCTACAATAAAGACAAGGATACATCTCAAAAGAGCCAAGAAACAAAATTAACATATTTAAGAATAATTTAGTCATAGTATCAACAGAAGCACAGTACCCAAACTACTTAGGATTACAAGAATTAACATCCAACTCATTTAGGAAATAAAATCAACTTGTTCTTGATAAAGTAAATTTTACTTAATATACATGAACAATTAACAAAAGCAAAGCATTGTTCTGATAACTTTTCAAAATATGTGATTTCATTAAAAAAAATTACTATGGAGATTTTCTTAGTACACATGCATTTGAGCATAAAACACTAGAAATCTCTAATTTGGTTTCTCATGTCATTTTAATAGTATATCATAAATTTGCCTCCTGTGCACATACTCATTTTGCTGAAACTTCAGAGGAACAAAGTTTGAGTGAGGTACTAAAAACCACTATGAGTAATAATATGTGGAATCCAACCAATGCAACTGAGAATATATTACAGAATCACAGAATGGTTTGGGTTGGAAGGGACTTCTGGAGGTCATCTAGTCCAACCCCCCTGCAGTGGGCAGGGACATCCCCAACTAAACCCTACGGCAACCTGGTATTCCCAGGTGGTCTCCCATCCAAGTACTAACTGGGCCCAACCCTGCTTGACTTCTGAGATCAGACGAGATCAGCCCTTCTCAGGGTGGTATGGCCGTTGCTTTTTACTGTTAATTACCAAACTGTTCCCATTTTTCAATCTGAAATAATGGTTGGAGTTTGAAAGGTCTTTACTTGTAATTCTAACAAAACACTGACTTTGTAACCCCTGTGTTGCAAAGGTATGTCCAAGCTTCAAAAATAGGATGGGAAAGATTAAAGGTTCTCTCCAACTCTGTATAACCTGTGTAGCAGAAGAGCAGCTCACATTTCACAAGCAATAACCTGTGCATTCGCTAAA
>VWZO01012013.1:0-39589 GCA_013396975.1 Bucco capensis | reverse complement strand
GGGGGGGGGGGGCAGGGAAGAACAACACAGGGAAATGCCTGAGGCAGAAGTTGAAACTGATTGGGCAAAGTAAAAGGACAAGAGTCTTGAAATTAAACAAAAGCAAATTCATTCATCTTGACAGATGTTGATTACATCAAAGGCAAGAAAGAACTTTTTTCTGTGGTTTTTTTTCCCCTCTTTTGCAACTAATACCTCTGTGTTTTCTGTACATTAAGGCTATAGCATATCTTAATCAACATAACCCAACATGTCATAATTTTTAAGTTTGGTAAAAGTATATTGTAAAGAGGTCTTAACAACAGGCTTCTCCAAACAAGAGTGTATTCATATGGTCATGTCTGCATACCCATGCTGGTCATGCCATCATCAGCCCCTTACTTCCAGGGGTTAACTGCTCTAGCAGCCAAATAAAATACAGAGAGCACTGTGTAATTATGGAGACAGTCAAAGGGCAGACTCTATTTTGAAATCTATTCGCACAGACAAGGTCTTCCAATTTTGCTTACAGGAAACAAGCTGGTAAAGGGGGTCTCCTCGTCTCCAGATGCTTTCCACACATTTTTCCCACATCAGGAAATCGTGGACATGGACACCATACAGCACTGTTTCCTGGATTGCAGGACTATGTCATTACAAGAAGAGCAAGTCCATGCTTGTGAGAAATACTTCCTCCTAATTGCCCATATTAGGACTGCTGAAAATGTGACTAGCAGCAATCTGTAAACAGGACACAGCCACAGCTGCCATGATGCTACTGGAAGAGAAAACAGAAATGAAAGGGTAAAGTCACTTTGTTTTAATAGCATGATGGGGAAATGAAATATTCATCAGGGTAGATGTGACTTCAGTTAAAACAGCAACACATTGTGAAAACCTCAACAGCAGCACACTTATGACTGTACCCTGACAAACCAAAGCACAGGCCAGCATCTTGCAAACTTTATATTCTAACTGGCATTGTTTTATTTAATTATTGACATTAATGACATAAGTTGTTTAGTTAATAAAGGCACCAAGAGAATTGCTGTTCTTGTTCCTTTCATAAGAGGCAGTAAAGTAAAGCAATGGTCAAACATCGACCAACTCAGGAGTCATCCCCTCTGCCAACACCACTGGGACTCCTCCATGACATCGAAAAAAGTCAGTTTTGGCCTTCAGGACCAGTTATGCTCTCAGCTAATTACAATTTAACTCTTACTTCACAGAGAGGGGAACTGGGCAATTTGTTTGCCATATGCCAATACAAATGAGTTTCTTAACTGGGTGTAAATTTATAAACTACATGGAAATGCATCTCTTGTTTGGCTTTACTTATTATGACTTAGTCTAGACTAGCACACTAAAATGATGAATCAGTGCTTTCCAGAATGGTGCTGCTCCTCTAACTAGGGCTAACAAAATAGCTGTTCTACGAGTTGGTAAACTAGGAAGCCACAAAGAACCAGAACCTCTTCTATTTACAGGAAGGATGACAGCCTAAGGGTACTTCATCCTAATAATAACAACATTCAAGTAATGGTGTCCAGGTCATGACAAGCCATGACCCTCCCCATAGCTCCTTCAGGAAGCTGGTTCAGTGCCACCTTTTATCAGCAGCAACCAACAGTGCAACTTTAACAAACAAGAAGAAAAGGGAAAATTAATTTTATATCCTTAAAAATTCTTTTGACCAACTGAGCAGTTGTGTATATATATATACACACATATATATATATATATATATACACACACACAGAGAATCACATCAAGCAGTATAAGAAACAAATACACTGAGTAAATTTCTGGTCTCATCAAAGAGTACTTTTTCTTTTTGTTATAGGATTAAAAAACATAGAGTACAATCTAACTATATCTGAATGTTGTTCATTCACATGCCAAAGAAAATTAATTGTCTTATTACAGAAAATGGGACTGGGCTGCACAGGCTCAGCTTTGGGAACAGGGCATTGTGGTTCTCCAATACAGCCTTCCATCCTAGCATTATTTCTACCACATTTTCTCTCTCTATTAGAATAACACAAGTAGAAAATAAAAGGAAGTGTTGCCTAAAGCAGTATCGCAGCAAAATGAAACAAGTCAGGTACAATAGCTGGATAAAGCAATATTACGAGTTTCACACACAGTTAGTATCAGGGGAAATTTAGGCTCCAGATCACAGCATCTGGCAAGTTTCAACTTCTGTGACTGGCAGGAGAAACATTCCTTTTATGTTACTGCATTCCTAAATGAAGTAAATTAATTTATCATAAAGTGAATAAATTAGAATGAGACACATATCTTCTCAGGTTTGCATATTTAAGCATATCTTTCAATAGCTTTCTATCCATCTTTAGTTTTTTTAAAAGATTAGAGAAATTATTTTAACTTGGAAGACTGGTTATTGTATTCAACATTTTGATTTTGTAGGGAAGTAACAACTGTTGGAACAAGGTACTCAGTTTAAAAAACAGCAGTTGTTTCAGATTAAAAGAATAAACTATTCAAATAGTCCTTACACGCACACACAATACCAGATCTTGTTAATATGCACCCACCCACAGCTTTAACATTTCATCGAATCCTACTGGGCTAAAATCTTTTCAGGTGCTCTGTGAAACAACTGTTTTTCAACTGGCATGTTTATGTCCTACATACACACCTGATACGGTATTAAATGTTAAAAAATAAATCCTACTTTAACCTCTCAAAACTTCCATCTGAAATGGAAAAAATATGTCTGAATCACCACAAAAAATGTTTCCCACATAACCCCTTCAAGGGGGTGAGGATGACTGCTGAAATAAGAGTAATCTTTGCATGGAAAATTTAGGAGTGCTTCTGAACACTGTATCAGGATTTTCTGCATAGCTTGAGAGACAAGAAGAGAATGAGCAGTTAGGATTCTTCCCCACACAAAATGTAAGACCCATTGCAGTAATTATTTTCAATACACTTGCAGCTGAATCTCTAAGGATACAAGATCATTTCTGAATCACAAGCTAGCCTTATCTCAACATTAATAAACAAAAGTGTACACTGCTAGTAATTTTAGGATGAATACCTTAATAAGATTACATGACTACTCATTTGGTAAAAATGACTAGCTAGCAATGTCTCTTGTCTTGCATTAAATGTTGTTAGTTACTTGTCCTGTTTTCACATGAAAACATGAGTTACATTAGGGCAGTTAGTCTTTACTGAGAAAACACATGCATGTCCTTTGCTAGGGTGAAGAGTGTAAGACTGGGGAATTACATCCTACATTCAGACTTGAAAATATATCAGCACAGAGGTGTAAGAGTTTACAGCTGTTTCTACTAAACTACTGTGGTGGAAGTGGAAATAAGCAGAAAGATGTTCCAGTCTAGGGCTTGCTGCTGCTATCTTGTAGCATCCTTATTAAAATATCTATTTTAAAACCTGTCAGACCTTAGTATGTGCTACTAATGCATAACTTGGAAGCTTATTCACAAATAAATGACATTTGGGTCACTGAATGAGTTATAATGATAGGATCATGGATCGAGCTGGGAAGAGTACAGTATAATGTTTGGGAGTTGGTTTATTTTTTTTTTTAAATATTTTTAACTTATTTCCTTGCTTAACATTTACAAAGCTCTCTTTCTTATCATAAAAGATCCTGTTTATCAAACAGTGATACAGGAAGAAGTTGTTTACATTTTCAGAAGTACCAACATACATCACTTATGACAAAAAAAACAAGCACTCCATTAGAAATGCTCAATCACTGTCAATCACACCCACTAAAATATACATACACCAAAGCATGTGGTGTGAACTATATTAGATTCAAACTGAACACAGAATTACTACTATAACAAACAAAAAACAAATAATTGCAAGTGACTCATAGGCCTATTTACACATCTCACCAAACTGCTGGAAAGGTAGGTAACCATAGAAACCTGACAGCCTAGATTCAGTACTTTAAAATTTGTATTTAGTTTAAAATGCTGAAAATGATGTTTCTATTTGATGAAATCCATATTTCTAAGGGCTTTAGTTTTTGCATTTGTACTTAAATAAATGCTTAAAATTATTTCATCTCTTGGTTACTACTAATTTGCCTGTTTTATTTTATTCAAGTAGAGATTAGTTTTTGCAACAGAAAGTGTTAATACATTTGACTACTCCAAATTAATATTTCTAACATTTAACAATTGAAATTAAATAATGATATAAACCAAACACTCCTGCAATTGCTATTAAATGTTTTACCTCTAGACTTTTCTAAGCTGCACACTAGTAAAAAAAAAAAAATTACTCAAATTAACTGTTAACACTGAAATGCTACTAGCCTTTTCAACTTATAGTTCTTTTTCACTGACAATTACAATTTGCATAGCTTACAATTTAATACTGTGATTAGTACTAATGTCCTATATTTTACTTCATAATCTAAATGAGCAAAATATTATTTTTGTAGTTCACTGGCTCTTCCACTTAGGCTGTAATGTTCAGTGTGTATTTCATTATGCAGATGAGCAATGGATATCTTCTAACATGATTTAAATGGGTCAACAGTATTTTCCTATTCACATTAATCATCCAGACAGCCACTAAAAAAAAAAAAAAAAAAAAAAAAGAAGCCTTGAAAACTAATCTAGGAAATCTCTGTTTAATCACTGACTCTTTCCACTAGTCCAACAACAGCAAACACATGCTACAGGAGACAGCAGCCTTGTAAACTGGGGAGCCAGGGCTGGGTGTTGCTTCTCTGGCTGGTGCTCAGCTCCTGGTGCCAGCAGCGGGCAGTGCTCCCCAGGCTGCCCACGGCCCTGTGCCAAGAATGATTCTCATCCTGGAAGTTCAATGGGAGCTGTGTGTTGACAAACTGAGTAAATCTGAATCGGCAAAATTTGTTCTTGGCACGAGGACATGTAAGTGTGCTGAATGCCAAGGCGTGCTGCCTGTGGACGCTGCACTGGCAGCCAGGCTGCTCTTCATAAATACACTTGTTGGAGAACTCCCACTAAAGTCAAAGGACATAAGATCAGGCCATTTATTGCCAATTGTTACAAAACACATAAAAATTAAGGGCTCTGTTCTCAAGCCATGCAACCAACATCTACAGCTCATTTCATATATGGCATATTGCAAATAAAATGGTAATTTATAAGTAATATAGTGCTTCTGTGGAAAAGGAAGTGGTTCTAATAAATGCTAAAAGGAAAGAATGTAAGTACAAAAGAGGCAGAAAGCAACAGGATGATCAGGTACTGAACATTCAGACTTATTTATTCAATAAAGATATTATTAGGATTAAAAAAAAGCAGTAATCAAGATTGCCTCAAACAGAAGTACTGCCATGGCACAGAATCTCTATAAAGGCAGAGATGACATGTTTTATTATATTACAGTAGAACAGGGCTGGCAGAGCTGGCCTGGGAAACCTCACACTGTTCACACCATGGGGCAGACCCTGCTGGACAACACAAGTTGGTCCGAGATTCTCAGAGAGGGGATGCATGGGCTGTGAGGCAATGATCAGGCAGAGGGCAAGACTCATTACCTCCTCCCTTACTCTGCTGGACATGGAGCAATGGATGGTTAAGCTTTACCAGTGACTGCTGTCCACATTCATCCTTATTTACTCACACTGTTCAGGCACAGTCTGAAAATCGCTTGGGGTCTTCTGTGGCCCCTGGTGCGATAACTGTGCCGACAGCAGAGGGAGCATTAAACTCATTGCCCACGGGAAAGTGTGGGCAGTGATACCCATGTTCCTATAATCCTTGTATGGGTAGGATGAGCTCATTAGCCTTCTGGCAGTCATCCTAGGAGAGGGACAACTCTGATTCCAAAGCTGGGCAGATGGAGCTCGTTTAGCCCTGTAAGGCCTTCCATCTAAGGGGTTAAACCTCTGTCCTAAGGTCCTCGCTGCCAGCATCCAAGCTTGCTAGGCCCTGGTAGATGAGCCTTAGGACTAAAGGGTGGGTCCAGCTCTGCGCATGCTGTGTCTCACCTAAAAAAAATCCATTGCGCAGGCTTGAGGGTGCTATCCGCTATCCTCTTTTTATCCGTGCGCTTGTAAAGGGCACTGATGAGGAGCATGGGTGGAGCCCTCCCTGGATCTTCGTTTGCGAAGCCTAGCCACGACGACGAGTCACACTGTTATTGGCATAGCCACCAATATTTCAGTTTATTTTCCCGTAACAAACCCTTGAAACAGGCTATAGTTGAAAGTAGCTTTGAAGCTATACTGGCTGCTCACTTGCCAACACAATCCCAAACTACTGTTTTCGAAATACCAAAACCAATAATATAGCTTGGGCACTGGCCATCAGCTTTTTCTGACACTTCACTGTGCTTCCCCTTCCAATCCACAGATGTAAATGAAGGGGGGCAGGAGCTGAGCTTCAGCTTTTAAAGTAAACTAATCAACACATGGCAAAGTAGGAGGTTTCCAACTATCCAGACCTCACAAGACTTCATTTGCAACACTCATACCCTGGATAAATGTTTCACCAGTACCTTATAAACAGCTGGGCACAGCGGGCATCTTAAGTGGATGCAGTAACTGTTCAGTGCAAAGAGCTAAATCATCTCTGGGCATTGACCTGGTGGCTGATTTACACTAAATTAAACAATAATGACCACTATGATAAATAAGGTTCCGTCTTCACCATGACCTTTTCCAGGTGTCAGGAACATGGAGGTAAGGTCACTGTATTTCATTGTGTGACAACCCGCTTTCAGGTGAGTATCTGCCACACTCGTTTCTCCTGCGCCCTGTCCCATATAATGAACATCAGGAGGAGTTAAGACAACTGACATTCAATATCTGCGTGTTTCTAAAGCATATCTTTGGGACTGGCTCCAGCCTTGCCCATTCAGCACCTTTGCTTTCCATTGAGGAAATATCACATTTGGATCCCAAGATCTCACTGGGAGCCCTGAGTGATAAGGAAGTACCTCTGGGTTTCTCCACTGCCCCATGCCCCATGGTCAGCACCCCAGCTACTGCTATGGGAGCTTTCCTGGAAGAACTACAAGCAGCACTTACCTTGTTGAAACGAAGATAACAAATTACAGGAGTTGCTTAATTCCTATTCATACAGTCTATAGAATCACAGAATCATTAAGGTTGGAAGAGACATCTAAGATCATCAGGTCCAACTATACCTATCACTGACATACCACTAAACCATGACCCTAAGTAGAGCATCTAAATGTTTCTTAAATCCCTCCAGGGACGGTGACTCCCCCCCCTCCCTGGGCAGCCTATTCCAAGACCTTTTCAGTAAAGAAATTTCTCCTTTTATCTAATCTAAACCTCCTCTGGTGCAACTTGAGGCCATTTCCTCTCATCGTCTTGCTGCTACCCTGGGAGAAGAGACCTACCCACATCTCACTACAGCCTCCTTTCAGGTAGTTGTAGAGAGTGATAAGGTATCCTCTGAGTCTCTTCTTCTCCAGACTGCACAGCCCAAGTTCCCTCAGCTGCTCCTCATAAGACTTATGCTCCAGACCCCTCACTAGCCTCGTTGCCCTTCTCTGGACATGCTCTAATGCCTCTATGTCCTTCTTGTACCTAGGGGCCCAAAACTGAACACAGTTGCACTCTAGACAGTGCCTGTTACCTCCAAATCTTGACCTTGCTCCCAGACATTTCTGATGCACATTTTCTGGTATCAGTCACCCACTTCTTTACTGCATACAGTGCTCCAAGGATGAGTATAGCAAGGCCCATGACAGCCACTCCCCACATAGGCCAACTTAAAAGAAATAATTAACTCCTAAACTATCAGGCTATTTATTCACTTTGTACAGTTTATTGGACTATTTCACTGTCTGATTTTCTAAGGTAGATAAAACAATGGGGTTTTGCATGAAATTAGGTCTCCAGCTCCTTTTTCTAGCCTGAAAAGTGTTTACACAGCTCTTTTCTGCACAGATAGTACATCTGTAAGAAGCAATAAATGTTTTGATTTCCACAAGATGAAGACAATCTAACTTGCCAGCTAAATATGACAGGCGTTTCTTCAGAGCAGGCTTAGCTACGTTGTCTGCAAAACTGGGCAGTAATCTGTGAAATTCTTCATGGGGACATCATCCCACTTAACCAATTACTAATTTGCAAACTCAAAACTTTTAGATTGTTTTGCATAATTTATCAAACATCACCTCAATTCTCTTTTTTGTTGTTATTACAGTTTGTGGGTTAAATATATAGATTTGCAACAGTATTGCACTCTGGAGAGACAGAGAGGTGCTATTAAAAAAGACCAGTGATCCTGGCAGCCACTGGTAAATCCAACGATACTGCAGACCCACCCTGACAGTGCTTTACTAAACCTGCAGATCTGTGTGGGGAAACGTTGATGTCTCAGTTTTAGTGGTGACTTCAGCTGCAAAGGCACTATTTTTCTAATTTAAAAAATCAGGTCAGTGAAGTTCTTCATTAAACGTCTATCCAGATGTGATTTATAATGCACTATAAATTTTTCTGTGAATTATAAAATAGAACAGGACAGAGAGAATATGAAAGTCATAACTTTGGCCCAACACCTGGATAAATTCTGAGTGAGAAGGTTTGGCACTAAAATATATGAAACATAATAACACAAGTTACGTGTATTGACAAAACCATAGCTAAAACTTGTACAGGAGGAGGTCTCTGTTCCTTTTGTCTTGAAAGTCATCCTCAAATCAGTGAATTCAGGCAATTATTTGCTAATAATCTTGTGGCATTCTTTAATAATGGAAAATGTGAAGTCTGTTTCAATCCACCTACATGGTCAACTGCAAAGTGATGTAACTGCAAATCAGGATTTTGTGGCCCTGGCCACAATGCTGTACACATCAAGGCTCCTGATTCACATTCACTGAGCGAACAGCTACAGTAAAGTTGATTCTGATGTGGTTGCTCCCCCTGCAATGGCACCAGAAGCAGAAGCAATGTGCCCATGCCTCTGTGGTGCCTGCTCATGGTGCGGTGCTTGGTAGTCCATCATCACCTCTTGTCTCACCAGAGGGGACAGGAGATAATTGATACCTTGATTCCAGTCACCTCAGCAGCTAATTTTCAGCTGGCTGAACTTCCAGCTGTCAATGTCCCACCAGCTGTTTACAACCTCCAATGCGTTCCCACAGCTGGGGATACTGTGGAGGCTAAAGGTACTAAAGTTTTTCTATCTGCTACCTCATTCTACACCTGATTTTGTTAAACAATTTTTACAAAAGACTTATTTGGACACAACTGATCCAAAACTGAACAAAAGCAAGACTGTCTTTGAAGCAGGTTGTAGAAACAGTCACTTCTTCTGCAGTCTTTGGGTTGCCCTGCAATTAAAGTTTTGCCAGAAAATATGTAATAATTAAGGAGAGTACTCTACAATGCAGAACTCATAAGACAATGTAATGATACCACTCAGAAAACCACTGGGACAGAGCTATACCAGTAAAATAATTCTTGCTGATACAGCTTGATCTTTTTGTGGAACATATTTAAGCTTTCCCAGAAGAGAACTGTTCTCATAAGTTGAGCTTCTGCTGAATTATTAAGGCGTGCTGGAGCATGAATAAATCCTTAAAAACCCAGACGAGTCTCACTGGTTTTATTTCTTTAAAGAATACCCATTTTCTTTAAGTCTCTGTCATAAGCCATAAGAAGTATGCTAATAATAAATCACTGCAGAATAACCAAAAATAGGCTGGAGAGGTGAGACCTGCCTAGTCATGCCACTGGTGTTCAGACAGCACAGGGCAATGAAATTAAGCCTTGTAACTGCTTATCACTTCACCCACAATGCAAGGATGTGAGTTGATTCTCAGATTTGCACAAATCACTGTGGGCAACACCTCATCTCAGCGTCAAACCAGGATGTCTTTGCAAGATGAATATCCACTTTTTCCAGTGGAGAAGTTTACAACCAAATTCAAGAGCTATGAACAAAAGCAGCATACCAGCATCATACCACATCATCTGTTACATAAAGCACCTCATTTTTATGACTTGTGGAAGGAGATAACCTCTATCAGAATATCTGAGACTGAACAGCTGAAATTTATGTGACAAACAAACAATTTCTTTGCCATATTCTTCCAATGTTATGCTACATCTGTTGACTTTCACAATTTAAGAAATACGTAAGTGAGGACCTAATTTAGGTTTATGTACAAAAAACCATGAAATAGATAACCTGAGAAGTGTGTATGTTTCCTTTGACAGTATCTGATATGCCATAATTATTAATGCATAAATTTAGATCCTGTTCATTACTGCAATAATCCCTCACGGTTCGAAATGAGCATGATCTAAAATTGAAACAAAGCTTTAAACAGGTGTTTCAACCATAAATACCTGAAAGTAAACATCTTTAAAATGTGAAAGTTGGAGACTTTATACAGCTGGTTAGAGTGGCTAGTTATGTACCATCTAAACTCTAAAGAGAACAGAGTGACTTTAAAAAACACTCATGACAGTTTTCTCAGGCTGCATGCTACAGGATATGCCTCCAAAAAGATCTCCGAGGAGCTCTGAAAAGCCCTTTATTTCTGTTTTCTAAGGCTTCCATGCATCAGGGCAGTTTGTTGAATACTTGGTTTTCAATATTTTCGTCTTTCTTCAGAAATTAAGAAGTAAAGGGAAAGAAATCTACTGATTTGGAAAGGAGAAAAGCTCTAAAAGAGAACTCCCCAGGGAATAAGTCATTTAACAAATTAAACAAACAAACTTTCCATAGTTTGGTTCTATGTCAGAAAACATTTCCAGATTGTTTTCCACTCACATTATTTTTTTAGTATGAACTATCTTAAAGGAATTTTAAAATAATAATTCAAATTTCCCTTGTCCAGGAGCACCTGGAGTAACTACCTCCAAGGAACAACCGGTTATCATATGGATAAAGCCCTAAGACAACGAATAGTTCAGCCTGTAAATATTACCTTTAATGATTTCTCCTAGATCCTTTTAAAAATGTAGCAAGATAATGCAATAACTAAGACAAAACAGAGAATTCTGACACTTCTTATCATACTATACATACCCACATACTATATTTTCTTGCCTGAATTATATCCGATAAACTACAACACCTTACTTTGTGGTATATGAATTTTCATGCCTACTCTCTCATATTTTACTCCTACAATTAAAATGTGCAATTCTGGCTATGTGACACTCCTAATAAAGTGAAGTGGACAGCACTTAAGTAAATATATGTGAATGTATTTAAGATAGGGCATTTGTGTCTTTCACTTCTCTAATCCAATGCAGTAA
Organism: Bucco capensis; assembly: GCA_013396975.1. Lineage (NCBI taxonomy): Eukaryota > Metazoa > Chordata > Aves > Piciformes > Bucconidae > Bucco > Bucco capensis. The sequence goes on along the minus strand of VWZO01012013.1, from coordinate 28,362 downwards.
ACCAAGATTGGAGCCAAAGTGACTATTTTATTATCCAAGCTGGACAGACTATATAGTGCTGCCATACAATAAACAAGATGCAGTTGTTTTCAACTTGTGGTTCCAGGAAACCTGGGAATTTGATGGACACATCCAAAGACCATACAAAGACTTTTTTTTAGAAAGCAAGTTCATTATCATTTTGTTTCAGCTCCCTACATGGCAGTCCACATTGCCACTCGAGGACACTTAGAAAAACCCATGCTCAAAAAGCTTAAAGATTACTGAACCAACAGGTCACAGACAGAGAGGTCCACTCCTAAACACAGAGCACGGTTGCCCTTCTTCTGTGGATGTTTTTGCATGTCCTACAGGCAGTACACTCTGACATTTATTGGAGAAGCATCCTGAAGAAGAGCACCGTGCTGGGCAACATTGGTCAGCAGGGAGCCTGGGGTGGAAAACTTGGTGCAGGTGAAGCCTGGGTTCAGGAATGGCCAAAATGAAGGATGGTAGACAAAAGGCTGAGGGAACTTGTGCAACGTGGGAAAAAACACTGAGCAGAAGTGGCACCAAGAAAAGGAGCTTTGGTGTCAACTGCAGAGATGAACAGAAAGTTCAGGGAGAGAAAAGTTAAGGCAGTTCAGAAAGAAACATAAGAAGGGACAGAAGAAGCATTTGGCAAAACAGAATGAAGTAGAAGACCTGGGAATTTGGCAAACAAAACAAAACCAAAACAAGTCATAGAAATGACCAATTGAGAAGAAACCCAACTTTAAAGTTTTGAAACAGTTCCTTTCAAAAAATCTTCTAGAGACTGTTTCCACATTAGATAACACCAAAGACTAATGGTGTGACTGAACTACTGAACACAAAATATGAGTGACTTTTCTTAAATGGAAACTGTTCATACTTAGTGTGTATCAAATTGCTTTAAATACTGCTAGGCAAACTGCCATTATGCACTCAAGAGCACATACATAATAATACTTAGCATTTTTATAGTGCTTTTCACCTTCAGAGTGCTTTACAAACATCTCATTAATCTCAACCAATGCACCTGAAAGGTAGATAAATATCTGTGTTGTAGGTGGAGAAAGACACAGAAAATTCAATGGCTTTTCAAAGGCCATGCACACCATCAGCTCCAAAACACCTAGCTCCTGGCTCCTGGTCACTCTGTGTTGAAATCATGCCTTGTTTTCAGCCATGCAGCTATAGAACTTGTCTTACTGCAAGGATGACGGCAGCAGACTAGGAGGAGAGCCTCTTGTTTCCAAAGCAGGTAAATTCCCCAAATCTGCTAGCTTCCACAAGGACCATCAATCCCAGGAAGTGAGAATTCCACATGACACCAGGGTGAGACTCACAACGTATGTTGTTAAACTGATTTGCCACTGAGCAGTGAGCTGAGAAAGCCTCTGCGCTGGCAAAAGTCTCTGCCTCTCTCCCTTATTTATTTCGCAAACTGCTGCGCAGTCTCTGGGGCGGGAGATTCCTGTATTTCAGAAAACAGAAACCTGAAGCCTGTGGCTTCTGAGTACTGCTATGACGCAAGAAAACAACTTCAGCTTCATTCCTCAGGAATTATGTAACTAAAATTTGAAAAGAACTTTGTCTAGCAAGAACAGTAACTCTCTCTGTTGCTGGTGACTGAAAAAAAAAATCTCAGTGTGATTACATCACGTGGTTTTACTTTTGCCTTTCTGAGGTTAACAGATCTGATAAGGGGGTTTTAAATGCTTTTTTTAAAACAAACAAACAAATACTCATAAACAAACAAAAAACCTCAACCAAAACAACCCCTCAGAAATACTAGGAATGTTAAACCTGGAGCAGACAAGAAACCTGGAAGATGTGAACTGTAATACAATACTTGTACTTTGCTACAGCAGACCCTCTATTTCCCTACACAGATAAAAGAATAATGATCTTTTAGAAATGACATCTTTATTTCAGATGTTTATCAGTCACTAGATTTTAATAAATAAATCTTATAATCCTTATCTATTCAAGCATCACATTCACGAACACAGAGCTCTATAAGTTCTTCAGCCACTGCAGTTCCTTTCAGGGTAAACAGCTCATGTTTAGAAAAACAATTAAGTCAGAAAAACTGTTAAAGTGATGGAAAAAACAATAAATAGTTGAAGGTAAATTTTTCTACACTTTTTCTTGAGATATCAAGGAAAAAGGTCTCTCTACAAGTAATGGTATAACATATTACTTAGGTAAAACACAAGTAGTAAAAGACAGATGAAAACCAGCAAAAATGTATGCAGCTAAAAGAGTAATAAACATGTTCTACCTTCCTGTCCAGTTGACCTGGACATAAAAGCTAAAATTAGGAAGAAAGAAGCATTGTTCAATTACTCTTACCCATCTTAATTTTTTAAACTTAAAAAAGAAAAAAAACAAACAAGATCACACAATCCAAAACATGGGAAGAAACAGCTCGTGATCATTGAGCAGAAACTACATTCCCCACATTTAGAAGAATTTTAAGATCATTATTTCATTGCATTAAGGTGCGATTGTGTCTGATGGCCAACTCCATGCTTTTTTAAAAAAAGGTCAAATTCACAACTCCTGATGAAAATAAATGCATATAAGAGAAAACTAAAAAATAAAACATCAGGGAATGCAATTAAATTACACTGAAAACTAACATTCACTCTGCAATCATAAAAAAAAAAAATCAAAACCATTTTCTAAATAAAAAATCCACCATGATAATATTTTGCAGCTAAAATAATACACAGTGTTTATATAATGGAGCTTTTTCAACAGAATGAAAAACATTAAAGTGAAACATATAAGAACAAAATGAAAACATGGAATTGTATCCTCTAAACTCTGGAAATACAAAAATGATAATGTAATAAAAAAAAGTGATAACACTAGTGCTGCAATGTTTTTTGTTATTTTGTTTAATAACTTGTCAATTTATTTGTAAGCAGTAATCAAGAGATGTCAGAATAACTTCTGTCACTCTTGCTCTTTGCTGCTTCTGTTTTCAGTCTAGGTTAAAAAGAATCTTTTCTCCTAATTATCAACAAACTCATACCGGATTTTACTCATGGTGAGCTAAGCTACCCATCAGTACAAGGCCATACTACATAAAAACAACAAAGAAAATGAAAAAGTAGGAGGCAAGGCCTGAACACAGTTTTCTTTCAATTCTGTTGGGAATTGTGGTACTATAGATCTTGGATTCCCAGGCAGAGGGGATCATGTTCATCAGTTACAGCAGCTCCTCTGGGCCTAAGTCCAGGTAGACTGCTTGTCTAAACTTGATGAAATATAGGCGCCATCAGGTAACAGAAGTGGTCAGGGAGTCTCCAGAAATGTGTAACTGAAAACTAAAAAATGAAATTAAAACACTGCTGTAGCCAAGCAGCCTCTTTCTACAGGATGCAATAATTCTAAGGCAGAAGGTATACAATGTAAAGACTGCTCCTTGTATACATTCACTTGCTTTTTCACATATGTAATATGAAAGTTAGACCAGGCACACAAGTATATTTTAACAAACATTGATTTTAAACAGAAATACTTAGGGAAAAAAACAGTGCAACGAAGGCACACAGCTTGAACAGGCATAACACCACAAAAAAGGAATTGCTCTGTAACCCACTCCCCCTCCCACTTCATTACTTCAAAATATTTTCAAATTAAATTTTAATGCTAATAAATATTGCTATAATGACAGCACTGGGATGTGGTGTCTAGAAGCACTGCAAGCTATCCAGGGCTGGCACATCGTCATGTCAGTCTGTCAAAGAGAAGAAGAGGCAGTATGTCTCTCTTGCCTGATGTGCATTTCAAAGTGCTATGGGAATGTCCTTATTTGGGAGCACAGGAGAAGGAAGAAGGAAAGGAAAAAAAAAAAAAAAAGGAGGGAAATGATACAATCTTGAATTGAGATCATTCTAACTAGGGGTCCTACAGGTGATTTTAGCACAGAAAAGGCCTTTTACAGACTGCACGCATGATCAAGCACTACTTTGAAATCATAGTTNCCCAAGTGATTTTCAGACTGTGCCTGTAGTTTGCTGTAGATAAGCAGAATTGTCACTGATGAATGCTCAAAAACTCCTAAGCTTTCACTTAAATTTCCAAATAATTCACAACTGTCACAACCAGAATATCATGTCTAGCACATCTGAATATCACAGAAAGGAAAACCAGCTTAGATTTCATGAGACAGACCTCTGCAGCAACTTTAGTACCAGAACACATTCAATTCTACAAGTAGATTGTCTTCAAGGTGACCACAGCAAAAACCCAGGACTCTTCAGAACAAAAAATGGAAATACCACTACACAACGAAGTATTTTTTTGGTAGCCTAAACCTTACACTTTCAGTCTGGTTATACATAGAAAACCAAGCAAGAAATGGGGTAAGTGTGCTAGACAGCTCAGTTTAGTTTTCCGTGCTCAGCTAGAGAACAGCCACAACACCATTCCCAAACATTACAGACATGTGGTATGTTGGTGTTACGTACACCTTAAATCTAGCTTCTTGTCTAGGTAGGGTAATTCAGCACAAAAGCTTCAGTAATGGGAATACGTTATCTAAATCTAGAAAGCCACTTAAAGTCCACTGTTAAACTCTGTGTTAGCCTCATAGCTTAAGAGCAGCAGGCATCTGGGCAGCCTCAGGCCCTGTTTCATCCTGGTCATGGCATACTACCACAAGACCCTCAACAAATTACTCCTTCAGTGCTACAGTTTCTCCATCTGTCAGCTAGCACCCATGATTTCAGTTCCTTTAGTCTGCAATAAGACCTGTGCTGCAAGTCTCTCTGAGGCGAAAAAATATTATGCTCATTGGGCATCTGATCCTGTGATTTTGGATAGTGGAGCTGTCTGCTTTAAAATACAATATAATTCACATTTTTAGGTCGAGAACTTCTTTAGGGATGACTCAGTCCTTCATTTTTTCTCTTCAAATTCTACATATTACTGTAAATAAGCTTAGAGACCTGTGATACACCCTAGCACTATTCTTAATGTTTTAAGTAACAGAAAATGCAAGGGCCAAGAAGCCAGAGACTTCACCTGCAGTTTGATTCTGTACATAGGCTCAGCAGGGTCATCATGTGTAGATTTAAGAGTCTGTTTTGTTTTTCTTTCCTTCGATTCAATCTCTAGACATTGTGAAGTAGTAGCCTTTATTTCATTGATTTGCTGTATGAGTATAGAGGAGGTTAAATCAGTCATTTGGCTCTTTGCAGAGCAATGCTAAGATTTGCGTGTTGGTTAACACTGTATTTGTGAGCCTGAAGAGAGTAAGAGACAAACTTTGCCTTTTGTACTGCTCAAAGCCAGCACTGAACTGCACATCCAGAATTAAAATCACAGACATGCCTTTCTGTTTCAGACTTTCCACCCTATTACACAGTACAACATTCAGCCTTTGCTTCTATACCTGAAGCCAGGCAAGGAAATGCCAGACAAGGACAACAGCCTCTGGCAGATGAGAAAGAATCTGTACATGCAAATGCAGAGTTCCTTACGTCTAACTATGAAGACTGAGTGAGTACTGTAAAATCCACTCTGGAAACACAGCAGCAAGTCAAGTCCCTGTGACAGGGTGTCCCAGGTTCTTGGTAGAGGCTTTCCCAGAGCTTTCTGATATTTTCCTTCAGGGTAAGCAGCCTATGCGTGCAGCTGAACACCAGTCCTTACCAGTGAATCACCACACCAGGGTGGTGAGCTGCTGCAGACAGTAGAAAAGTTTTGAAGCTCTGTGATGGGAATGGAAAGAGAAAGCAGCTGCTTTCTGCTCAGGGAAAGGTCCAGGTAAGCTTTAAGGAAAACTCTGCAAAATGAAAAGTGATACATGTAAAATACATTTCCAAAGAAGTTCAGTTTTGCCTGAAAGATTACAGCTAAGCTTACCTCACTTAACTTCTTGTATCTAAAAATGTACCTGTCCAATAAATTTATCACAGACTAAGTACTGGCAGATATAGGACACTGCCTGGGACCTGGCCACCCAAGACAAAAGGCTCTCACAGAGCACAGAAAGCTGAAAAGGCTAAAACTAGGTACTGTTCAGGAACTTGTCGTGGGTTTTGTCTGTAAGTGGATTTGACCTGTGGCTCCAGCATCAGGGCAATAGGCACCTTCCTACAAAGAAGAAAAGACCTTATGTTCTGGAATGAATGGCTACATAAGTAGGTGTGGGTCAGTAAAGCTGCTGATGTGGCAGAAACGTTTGAGGTTCAGCAGTTGAGTTCAGTTGTTGAGGGCCAACAATTAGAACCACTCAGGTAATGCCTAATGCCACTTACACACATCACTTAAGTGTAACTGCACACACTTCAGGCACAGTCTGAAAATCGCTTGGGGTCTCCAGTGGCCTNTGATGACGACGACCTGCACACACTTAAGGGCAACGCTGTTGCTTTCTAGACTGCCCTCCCTCTTGCACCAAACTGGATCAGGTAGCTGCTGACCCAACACAGCCTCCACCATGGCAGCTGGTCTTCAGGCAGATCAACAAGTTGATCCAATTCATGCCACAGCTGGACATCTGCTAATGACCTTCCTTCATGTAAAGGCATTCTTAGCTAATGCTGATTGAGAAACCTAAGCTCACAGAGAAACCATACCCTACAAATCCACGCACAGGCAGAAGTGATAGATCTTGTCAGAACAAAGGCACTGTGTGCTGCCAACAATACATTACCTCTCAATTGAAAGAAGAGAACAATTAAACACTTGATTGAAAGAGGAATATTTTTTCTCTTGTGCCTCAAACCATGAAAGTGCATGTCTCCCCCAGAGTTACTCATTGCTGCACTGTTGAAATGGGCATAATTCCTTGCCTGCCTGATTATTTTCAAGACAGGGATGAAACTATCTTAGAACCTACAGGGCTTCTATCGCTTTTTCTATTAGTGAAAGGACAAGGGGCAATGGTTTTAAATTGGAGAAGAGTAGATTTAAACTGGACATTAGAAAGAAGTTCCTCACCACAAGGGTGGTAGAACACTGGAACAGGTTGCCCAGGGAGGTGGTTGAGGCCCCATCCCTGGAGGCATTCAAGGTGAGGCTTGACAGGGCTCTGGGCAACCTGATCTAGCTGGGTATGTCCCTGCCCACTGCAGGGGGGTTGGACTAGATGACCTCCAGAGGTCCCTTCCAACCCAAACCATTCTATGATTCTATGATTTTAAAAATGTTAAAAATGTACTAGAATCAAGTGATTTGAACTTGCATCGTGCATCATTTACAGCTGATAATGGTAATGTTAAATTCTGGAGACATGAGCCTGTCTACAAATTAATGGAAAATGTGAATTAATTTTTTCTTCCAGCTAATTGCCCAGCTCACGTATTGCACAGTACAGCCAAATATAATTTGATCTTGAAAACTCTCCTATGAAAGTTTTCAATCACTTTTTCTCATCTGCCAAAACCCTCAGAAGTACGGCACATATTTAATTATTAGTCTGGACTACCAGGAAATGTTTAGTCAAGTGTCCTCAAAACTCTTATCTTTGTAGGCTACGGTTATTTTTTTAAAAAAGCATTAGCTTAAAAATATTGAAAGTTACCATACGTGAGGATTAATTTTTTTGAGTTGTACATTTCTGTGTTTCTTTTTAATGGTGATGAGGATATGGATGAAGAGATACTTCTAGCATTTGAGTATTATAGTGCTAAGAAGATTTTTATGATTCACTCTTAACATGACATAATCTCATATATATTGAAGTTTATGCTTAAATACACTTACCAAAGGAGAAGCAACAACAATTAAAAAAAAAAAAGTAACTCCTGTTTCAAAATGCATCATTAAAAAGATGGAAATAGAATGATTCAGTAGCATAAGGTAGTTAAGAAATCTGGCATATATGCTTTGATTTCAGAAAAAAAAAGAAAATTACCTTATTTTGAACCATTCTATGCATCACCTGTAAAACCCTTTTCAAAATACTGTTCAAGAAAGGGGGCAGCTAACATGCAGTTCGACCCACTGCAAGGCCTCTCTGAAATGCAATGTTTGAGCATACAGAATTTCACAATGGTTTGTCGAAGCCATCCACACTCTTATCAGTGGTAAGGCAAGAGCTGTCAGTGGTAGCCCTAGTCAGCCTCAGTGTCATTAGTCTGTGTCAGAAAGCCCTCTACCAGGCAAGTGAGGGTGACAACCATGTGGTAATATTTATAGAGATACATAGTTTGTGACAGATGACCGGTTCCTCAGAAATTAAGCTGAATAATGTTGTGTACCATCTCCTTGGGTCGACAGCATTGCAATCCTGACACTAGGAAGGCACAGACTATTCAAATAAATAACTGTTAGCCTACTGAAAAGGCACAAACTGTCTTTTTAACTTCCTACAATCTTTCATTCAAACACAATAAAGAGTCTCTAGGCTAGGCTAAGTCCTTCTGTTATGTAGAGTAAGTATTTAACCAATATAAGTACTTAAAAGATCCCTGCTGTTCAAATGCATTTATCTAGAAACAGTTCCATGATAAAGAAAACTTTCATCATTTATAAAAACATAACATCAGAAATATGAAGAAAATATCACAAAAGAGGCTATAAAGAAGTCATTTTCCTTCATTTTAGGTAGAAGAGATCCCCTTAGGTGAACAGAAATCTAACTTAAATTAGTTCTGTCTTTCAGTATTTGCAAATTAAATTATACTGAACTGTCCAATTCATAGAAAATTGGATTTAGTTTAATCAGTCTTGTCTGAACTATGACTGTTTTGGTTTTTCAACTTCTGGAAATGCATATCCACTAGGGGAGCTGAACAAGGTTTGATGGCTGAAGGCAATGTATGAAGGTTTACCAAACTTAAATGGTTTAGCTCTTTTAACTGGATGACAGACAAGGGGTTTCTATGTGTGGAAGGGGCTAGAGGAAGTGGTAGGGCATGGACACATAACCAAAACAATACCCAGAGCAAGACGGAAGCTGAAATGCTGAAGCAAATAACAAAGAATAATATGAAGCTGCACACTAAATTTCAATTCATTTGAGATTCAAGAAAAAACTCTATTCTGTATGGTATTATATACAAAAACACGGTGATTCCAAACAATACACCTCTACACATGTGAATGAGTGAAGATTTTGACAGGTGTTAGAAATTAATCAAACAGGAAACTCTGAAGGTCACATATTGCAGCTCTTCCCAGAGTTCAGCTGATGCTCAGATTTCAAAAGTCCAGTCAAACTGTAATTTCCTTATGGATATAAGCCTTCACCACTAGAAAAAAAAAAAGTGGCACTTCTGCCCTGCAAAATTCAGGATTAACTATGAAGGAAAGGCCTTTACATTTTCAATTGTTCTTCAAGACTACTGGATACAATGAAAAATAAAAGCACAGTGAAAGACCAGAATCAGTAATATGAGAAAATGGAAAATTTTTTATGCCAACTGTAAAGCTTTGCAATATTATGCTTCAGCTGAAAGCACACAGAACTCAGTTTCATGTTTAAGTTAAAATTAATCCAGGATCACTCTATCTCCTATTACTAAGTATTAAATAGCCTTACAAAGATTTAATTATACAAGTTGTTCATATTGTGAACTATTTCTTTTTGCTCCCACAATTTTCACAGTGAGCGCTAAAAGGAAACACTCACAGAATGGAATGGCCCAAAGAGCTTCCAATTGCATTTAACAAAACACTGAGAGGAAAGAATGAGAGATAATATTATACCAATAAGATAAGGCATTTTTAAGCTAAGTGATTCACTTGTGAAAGTTTATGTGGTAGAAAAGAAGCTTTTAGGAGGGCCTCGGTGTATGAGGGATAATGGGGCCTGAAAGGCCATTACATGCCCTGAGGTGCCAACATATAAAAAGTTCTGCAGTTGAATGGGTTGGCAGAAGAAACACGTATACTTATGACAGGTTGCTTTTTCTGCCAAACACTGAAACTGTAACACCAAAAATGATCACAGCCAAACTAGGTCACAGTACTCCTGTAGCCTCCCCGCCCTGTGCAGGGCTCAGAGATGTTCCATCACCGCTGCGACAGCAGGTGCTGTCCTGCTCTGCCCGGTGTCGGCCAGGTGAGAAGGCCTCACGCCACAGCACAGCGCCAAGGGAACACCAATTAACCAAAGTGGAAACTTGAAAGCTGCGGCCGCTGCTGCGGAGCCCCGCTGCGGCTCGCCAGGCCCCGCCGACATATGGCTCCGGAGCGGTCTACCCCTGCCCCCGGCAGGTGCTGCAGTCTTCCCGCTATAGCAGCGGCGGGACCTCCTGCTCCTCGATTTCTAAGTGAGCACTAACTCGGCAGCGGCACCGAAGCAGCCGGTGGAAAGGGCGGGAGGAGAGCAAAGCACCGCCCGGGCCGGGCCCGCGCCTCACCCATGCCCCCCACCCCGCGGCAGCGCGAACTCACCTCCTCCCCGCAGCACGTTGACAGCTCTGGGGGCCGCCATCTTGACACGTCAGGCGGAGTCACGTGGCGGCGGGCAGCAAGCCAGACCGGAGGGCGGGAACGAGGGGCCGCCTAAGGCGGGTCCTGGCAGGTGAGTGCCATCGGCCTGCGGGTCTCGAGCACCTGCCTGACAAACCCAACTCTGGGAGGGGGAACGCTGTCGTGGAGCCGTGGCTCTCACCGCCGTGCAGCCTGCTGTCGCTGCCCCGTAGACTTGGCAGAGCGCAGCTCGTCAGCCATAGGGCGCGGGGCCCCGTTGCTCCTCGGCTGGGGCTGTGGCGGCGAGGCGGGAGCGCCCCCTTCCCACCCTTACACGGCGAGGAGCTGCGGAGGTTTGAGCCAGGCGGTGGAACAAGGCAGGCTCCGGCGCGCTCCCCGTGGGCTGGGGATTGCAGGTGACAGCCTTCAGCTGTCGGTGCTGATCCGCGCTGCAGTTAGTGGCAGCCTGCGCCTGTCTTACGGCGGGGTGTTGGACGGCCTTCAGGTTGTTCCCATGAGGTACTGCTGGAGTACCCTTCTCTGTAGTGTCCATCCTGCTCAGCTTTATAACATGCCTGGTAGGCTTGGAGACTACGCTCTCCACCAGCGAAAGACATAGCAGAGACAGACAGCATCTCCCGAAGTGGGACTTGGTCTCAGAAGACCTGCAACGATGCTATTCCATGAATGCTGCTAGAGCAACTTCATAATTTCTTTCCCCAGTTTTTATTTCTTCTGTAAGAAATAAAACTTTTCTGGTACTTTTGTGAATAAAAAGTTTAACTACTTTTTATGACCTAAGTTTCTGCCATTTGTGCATTTAGAAAAGAACTAAAAGCAAAGTTTTAAGCGGAGCAGCTTCTCTCCGACGTTTTTTGATACCTTATCTTAAACAAATACCCAAAGACCATCTTATGCAGTGTTAGTGTGGTAGGTTTCATTTTCAGTTAAATCAGCAACTAAACTTCTAATCTCCGTGTATCATTTTTATTTTCCACTGTTTTGTTCCCTTGTCTGCATTAGTCTTTCTGTAGGAAAAATTAAATGCATTTCAAAATTATTTTCTTATGACTAATCAGTTTGAGAAACACTGTTACAGGACATAAATCCAACAGCTGTCAGGCAAGTTCTAAACGTAAAGGAATCAAATAACCAAATGAAAGAATACAACAGGTTTTCTCCTTTTACTAAGAAACAGGAAAATCCATACAGATCTGTTAGGACTTTATACCAGTAAAATGGGGATGAATATCTCAGGAAAAGGAGATATCCCATATCCTAACATAGCAAACCTGAAAAATCATACTCTGCCATGCTCAAATTCCATCGTTAGAAGAAAACATGTCACTTTTCCCTCATGTATATAATTGTCTTTTGTTTACATTTGGCAAATCCTCTGACATGTTTAGGATGGACAGTAATGTCTTAAGCTGTCCCGAGCTTCATGTTGAGAGGCAGCTTTGGAGAAATCACTTTTGAGCCCAGGGTCTTTTGAACACTTTTGTATGTTAGGTTATTAAAGAGAGTATTTCACATCTCATCTCACTTAGACTGCTCTATGCCATCAGAGTCAGCACATTCTAAATGGAGAATCTTAACTTTATTTCCACGCAAGACTGGACAGGCTGATAGTAAAATAAGCAAAAGATGTGCTAAGGAAGACGTAAAGCTACAAGACATAATACTAGGCTTTTAAAAGCAAGTTCGAAAGGAGTGTGTAACAGTCTATAAAACAAGTTATCCCTTATGTATGCATGAAATCTTATATAGAGCAATACAGAAATGTTTCTAGTATTAAGTATAGCAGCTGGATAATTCTGTGGTTAGGCTTAGACTTTCCTATCTAAGATTGTCTAAAAAGATAATTTAGTTCCACAGCAGTATTTACTGATGATGCTGGTGCTGTTTGGGTCTTGTTCCAAATCACAAATACGTGTCCCATTTTCAGCATTAGTATTCATCTGTTCCATGGTGAGATAGTTTGGAGCCCTGAACTTGCAAAAAACCCAAAAATCTCCTACATCAGAGATACAAAATATGTATAAGCAGACAAAGCTACACCAGATTGTTATATCATAGGACTAGGGAAAGCAAAATGATATATTCACAGCCCCTATCATATTAAATTCACTCTAGGCAAAGATTTTATCTTTTCCATGAAACTATTGAAATTTTAAAAACAAACTCTACAGAAGGCTTAACTGGAACAAAGACAAGCATCTAAAACCAGCAGCTATTAAACATGGTGCACCTCCCATATTGTAATTTAGAAACAAAGAAGGGGATGTTAAGCTCTTCCCTCAGTCAATACTTTACATTTTCTCTTCAGCTCAAACTGTGCAATAACTGTAAATGGAGCCCATAGCTCCTAATTTGAGAAATGTTTACAGCATTGCATGTTCCTTATTTACTGAAGAAAGGTAGTGTTACGCTTGGAAAACATCAGCACACAGTACTGCTCCTGCTATGTAGACTTTTTGTAACATAAAAGGGAATTCTGAAATGTTCTTCCAAATGCTTTGTCTTCATCACGCCAGTACCTGAGAGTCCTTCAATTTGTGTGGGAGCCATATATCTGAAATAAGCTTTGAAAAGCAGAAGGACATTTTTTCCCATTTTCTCTTTGCCTCCCTAGTCTGCAGAATTAAAATATTTTCAACATGGAAATCTGGAAATTGTTAGATTGAGTTTTTTTATCCTAGCTTGTACCATTATAGGTCTAAAAGGAAGCTTGGATACAGAATCCGTAGTCTGTTTTCTTGCAGTGCCTATTACTGAAGGCTTTAGTGTAAGGAACAAAGAACCTAGTAAGCATATATTTGAATGAATAGTTTTGAGTAGAAACTGGTACTTACTTTTAGCATAGTAAAAAAGGAGAGTGATAGAGAAGCAAGCCCATTCCTACAATTTTCGCTCCACTTTCAAATTGAAAAATGTTACTCTCTGAGATTCCAAGCTTTTAAGTGATAGGCTTACAAATATAGCAGGTATTCTAGCTCTAAGAGTTTGATACTGATGAAATCAGTTCAAAACTGGCACAGAGAAAAGGTAAAATGGCAAAATGTGCAATATAAAATGTTCAAGTCTTCTAATGCCTGACAGTCATACAATATGATAAAGGAAAAACACAAAGTCTCCTTGAGACACAAAAAAGAATTGCAAACATGAGCTATATAAGCAGGCATTATGGGCTGCTTACCCTCCTGCTGACATGGCAGAGAGAGACAATAGGTCAGTCTTGAGTTGCCTAAACTGTCACATAGCAGCTTTTTGTGTTTTGTTCATGGGAGGCATGGACATTTACTGCCTAAGATACTGCTTTGGGTACACAGACCTTTATTCCCCCTACTACAGCACTTCAAGTGTCCTTCACATCCTGCAGCTTCAGGTAGCTTGCTTTCTCAGTTCTAAAGCTGTAGGTATTCTGTTGTGTTTCTTCAAGTTATTAGTTGTTGAGCTAGAAGTTATCTAGTATCTGCAGCAGGTAACTTTTATGTTTCAAAATACATCAAAGGGAACGGTTCGACCCAGGTTTTGAAACCTAAACTTTTATTTCAGAGCTTGATTTACCCTTTATGACAAAATCTTGGATTACCAGCATTGAAAATTAACTGCATAGGAAGAAAATTTTTGATAGGCCACTGAATTTTCCTGAAGTACATTCACTGTTGCTGTGACTGAATTTGTAACTGATGGAAAGGCAAACTAGCAGCTTGATGCCAGCAGCAGCTACAATGAGAAACTTTAAATGTACTTACAGATCTTACGTACATTCTGAAAAGAATATTCAAATGCACAAAAGTCTTCAAGTGCTGTATCAGTATGTTGTGCAAAGTTTCACTCAATGTTTGAGTGAAGTGAATGAAGAATTTGGATTGAATCAAAACACAGAAAAAAAGGGAATGGATAGTTCAGACACTTAGACCACTTCAAGGCAAAGTCAGCAGAGCTAGTTTAATTTGCAGTGAAGGGTGTTCCAGATAATTGGCTTAATTAACAGTAATGGATTAGGGAGTATTCACATGGTCTTTCCTGGCAGCAGTGCTGCAGAAGGTGTAATCTGCTGCAGCATAACAGGATTCAAAGTTTCTAGATCTCCAAGAGGCTGTTTATTCATATTTTTGGTGCCAAGAATTAGTAACAAAATAGTTCCCGTGAACCAAGTCATAAGGGTTGCTGTCCACAGACATATCCTAACATCTCGTAATGTTCCCAGACCACACTGGAATGAGAAAACATGCTTAGCCTACGACTGCACCTTCACCGCTTAGGGAACTGGAGGTACTAGCTCACCTAAACATTATCAACATAAAAAGGAAAAAAATACTTTGATAGGTTATGAAAAGATTAATCTGCCCTAATCACTGTATGAGAAAAATTTCACTATTTGTCCGTTTTGTCCTTTTGACTCAGTAATTTCTTTCACATCCATCAACTGAATACGGCAACCATCACTACGTCTAGCATCAAGCCTACATTTCATGACATTTCTCGGCCCTCTGGGAACTTTCATATAACTTGGAGTGGTAGCAGACAAACTGCCTTTCCCTTCCCACATCAGGTGCTAGAAGGATGAAAAGAACAGATAGACAAGACTCTGCTGCTGTTTTTTGCTCCCCAGAACAGTCCAGGAAAAGTAAGTTACAAAGAGGGAAACAATGTTCAGCCTCTCCAAGAGGGGGGACAAAAGCCTATTAGGCAGTGTTTTCTCTTGTCAGTCCTACAGTTTCTTCAAAGTTTCTTCTTTGTGAGTCGCTTCAGCCTCTGTAATACAAAAGCTCAGGCAGGAAAGATCTTTTAAATTATGTATAATAGATTTGTATACTACAACAGATGCATGACATATCATACAAACAAGATATCCTAGTCAGAAGAAATAAGATTTATAAAAATAATCTAATAGAAAAATCACAAAAACAATCCACAGGATGTTTTAAACATTTGGAAAACATTACATTTTTCCACTCATAGCAGATGGTAGTAGAGAACTATCAGTCTATAAACTCGTTTTGAAAGCTGGACTTGTATCCCACTAGGACCATGAAACATGGTTAATAAATTTCAATGATCCTTATTCAGATTAAGTCCTCTTGATCACAGGCCAAGACAAATCAGTTCTAAAGTCTGAACTACAAGAAAATACAGCATAACTTACTTTTTCCTGAGGGAGGAGAGAAAGGATATTTAAGAACTAACCTCAAGTCTGAGAAGTAATGGATAGCAGAATAGAGTCAAGGAACCCTGTAAAGGCACTTACTTCCTACAGGTTGATGGTATGTTTCTTACACTAGTAGACGTGCTTTTGGAGTCCTTAAAAAGTCTTAGCTGTTTCCCCAACTGTGAAGTACTTTGTTGGTGTATCATGAACCTGAAGACTTGGGGGTTTGAAAAAGAATGTGCTCAAAGCCCTTTAGAGGCTTAAGCAGAATGGGTCTGATAGCTTAAGGGAGCAGGATCTGCTTTTAAGAAAGGGTAAAGAGCCTGTACTCAGGAAGCATGCCAGCCAGACCACAGCACCAGTCTTGTAACCTGCTCATGTGACATTAAACTGAAGAGCACACAGGTCCTACACAGTACAATAGCATCCGACAGAACAGTCTGAGGAGGATCAAGTTAGGAGAAATTTAAGAGATGCAATATTTATATTGCTTAATTCAAGTATCTATTAAGTCATGAGGCAAAAAAGAAGTGTAAAAGAAAGTTCATACAACTGAAGTGATACTGTATCTGAGAATCTGCATTGTTTATTTCAGCAATAAGTGCCCTCAAATCTAAAGTACAACATTTAAAAATCTACAACACAAAAATAGAAAATATTCAAAACTCACAGCAACACAAATCACCTTTAATGTGATTAAAACGTCACATGAGATTTTTTTGCAGTTAAGTGGCAATTAAGGATGTGCTTTACAACACTGTACAGAAATTTGCACGTTTCCTATACAGGCAGGATCCTCATGCTTGTGCAAGTCGTTCTAGGACTCTTCGGTAATCTGAAACAAGTTGTTGGTAGCTCTCTTCTAACTGTTCATGTTGCATGTTTAGGTCTATTTGGTTCAACTGATTTGTCAGCTCCTCTGGTCTTAGACACCTTCTCATCTTGGCAAGTTCTCTCTGCTTTTTCTAAGCAATCAAACAAATAGTAGTTTGAACACAAACAATAATCATCAAGAATATGGCATTTCATTCAATTTATTCAATTTCAGTACCTCGTTCTTGAACATGTCCCTAATCCTAAGAAAAAGAGCAATGGTGTTTGACTAGGACATCTTTTCTGTTAAAGCCTCATAGTTTCTGTATTACCAATGAATCTTTGAAATGAAAAACAGTTTCAAAGTTTTTCCTTAACAAAACAGATTAGGTCTAACTACTTACTTCTACTACTAAAGAAGTATGGCACAAAAACTAGACTAGCTTTTATATGCCCATTACACCTGGTACTCCAGCAGTAGGCTATCTTTGAGCTACAGATTCCAGGTAACAAGCAATCTCCCTCTGCATTTTTCAGATAACCAGTTGTATCAATGTCCATTTCCCTCCAAATACACTACCTGTGTTCAGGTAACAAGACTGAAATCTGCAATCAGTAACATTTTACCTGGGCAGTTTCAAGAGGATTCTCTGGGAGCAAGTTATTGGACTGGGCAGAAAAGTATATTCTGTTCAAGTAGCAAACTCAAAGTACGATTAAGAAAAGCAGCACAGCAATGGTGTTTACTAGCAAAAGGGGCAACATGAAAAACAAAGACAGGATGAAAGAGATATGTCTACCAGCACAGTCCACTAATAAGCATAAAATCCAGAGTTCTTGAGAAATCAAGAAGCCACAGAGAAACAAATTTCACAAGCCGTTCACTCTTTGAACTACCGTAAAGTGATGCCCTGTTCACTAAGACACTAAATCTTTTATTTCCTGTATTAGTAGTACTTATACAGAGAGCAACATAGTTGGCTCTATCAGTATATTAGTGCCATATACATAAAAATCTCAGTATTTTTAGCAACAGCCTCCTTGCTAATACTAATATGAAGACTTCAAGAGGAATAGACTTATTAGTTTGTGGGTTTTTTTCATCTGAGGTTTCTGCATATACATTTTTTTTTCTGCTACTGTTAGCCAGGAAATAGCTGTAAGACAATACCATTTTTATTAAATTAAGATATTGGTAATTCAGAATTATTCTACATCTGTACAGCATTGTTCAAATAGAGTTATCAAGCACTTCATATAAAAAAATTATACCAGCATTAAGAGTATGCAGAATATTCTGGATTCCTTATTAAAATTTGCTTCTCCCCTCCTCCAAATTACTATATATATCAAGTTAGTTTAATTGCGGCTCTGAAAATATTTTGAAAACAGCTCCATAACTAAAATTCATTGGAAATATTGTCTAAAACAAGTGCATGAGTAAGCTATTTGCTAGGCAGAACTACTATAAGCAAGATGGCTGTATTTCAGAACATGAAACAAAATCAGAAAAAGGGTGTTGGCTGCTTTAAGGATTCTTTTGAATCCTCATTGAAATAACTGAAAAATTAAAAAAATGCAATATTCTGAAATAGCAATGTTGCGTATCTAGCAACAAAAAACTCATTCATTATTAATACATTTATTGCATGCAAAGATTGAAGTGGAAACTGCCAGAAATACTAGAATTGAAGCTGCTTATGGAATTTTGGATTTCCCCCACAGGACTTCAGTGCTGAGTTGAATGAATTGAACCCATGTAATTAGTCCTTTTAGCAGAAAAATCATGGCCTTATTTGTAGTGGACACTGAGTGAAATTTAGCAAATGAGACAAGACACACACAAAAGAGAACAGAAAGTATTTTGATTAAGGTCCTGCCACTCAGCATGACATGGTGTTATCTCCAGATCAGACAAGTACAATCAAAGTTTTGCTATTTCGGTATTACAGGGTACCTGCTACTTTAGGAAGGCTTGCAAGCTAATCAAGGTACTTCCCATACTTTGTGAAACTTTTCCAACAGGTTTGCTTAGCTTAATTGAAGAGAGTAGCTAACATGCTCGTTATAGCAGTAAACCTAGATTTATTTGTGCTCTTTTGCCTCTTAATATAAAGATAGGTGCCATTAGCAACTAGGATATATTTTTTAAAAATCTGTTTAAGCAACATGGACCAACTACACTCTTAGTTCCTTTGCTTCTCAAGATCTACAAAGTTACTTGTAAAAAGTTTAGTACTTTCTTGAAATTTACTGCTAAAATTATTTTATATTCCATCTGCATGGAGTTCTGTGTTGACATGGCTCAATTATCGCTAGCAAGNCCAAGTGATTTTCAGACTGTGCCTGTGTTCTGTTAAAATCTAGCTAACAAACAGAATAGTAATCTAAACCATACCTACCTACTCTGCAGTGTAAACAATACAACATTTACCTCTTCAAATCTTTGGCTTGTCAAAGATATATTTTTAGCCTTCTCAAGAAAATGTCATTTTTTTGTTCCCCTTAAACCTACCTAGGCACAATGTCACTTGTAGCTAGATAACATAAGCTTTGTAGCAACTTCCTGCTAGAACTGGGCAGGAAACAGTCAGAAAGCAAGCACAGGATCTTCAGCACTGCTATGCACTGAATGCTCTCTGCGTCTGTATACATGTCAATTCAACACTGCATAACTAATAGTAGTTGATTGGCAACATAATTGCCATCAACTACATTTATGGAAATTAAAGTAAAATCAAGTATAATTAGCCTTGAAATAAGTATTAAATGACACTTAAGTCATATACACCTTATAGGGGCCAATCAGTCTTCTTTTAACGTCCAACCGATAGCTTCTGGACTGTTCTGCATCACTCATATCTGTTGCACGCAATCGGAGAATTTCATAAACTCGTCTTGTGTGTTGCTAATGAACAGAAAGGATAATAAAAAATATGTCTGAATAAACAAGTCACTCAATAGAACTCAAAGTGGAGAAATATTAGAGTAGTTCCCCAGCTTATCAAAAGACAGAGGCATGGACAACAGCTGTGTCAAATCTATCCCCCTATCTGGGAGTTAGATGAATAAACATTCCCCCACCCCCTTTTTTTTTCCCCTTCTTCAAAACCAGTTTCTTCCAGGCAGCCTGTGTCCGATCTCTCAAGGTGCTGCCCCAGCTGTAGAGCTGCTTCAAGGACCTGCTGTAGAAAAGCAGCAGAAAGTCCAGAAGAACTGAAGGACTGGAACTAGGGTGATACGAAACAATATTTTACTAAACAGTATTTAGTTTGCTAATTTTAACAATCTCTATATACCTACAGCCCTTCACAAGGCCGCCTGGAAGTTCTAAATATGACAGTAAAATAATATTTAAAGTTTTCTGTTTACCAGAAAGAAGAAAATTAAAGTGTTCGTAAATGCAAAACCATAAGTGCCTTTGCAACCAGCATCAGGTAGTATCACATGTGGGAAGGAGAAAAGAATCATGTTGCTATTCTATTACTATTAGCTTCTGCATCTGTATGAAAACAGAAATTAAGACCAAGTATTCTTCTGCTAAGCAACAGAACAAAAATAAGATGGTTTGTTTGCTGCACTAGCACCTGTTTAGATACTGTTAAAAAAACCCCAAAACAAACACACACAATTTATTTATCCTTTCAGGTTTAATATATCAGACATAGAAGGCTGCAGAGGTAGTTTCTTATACAAGCTATAATATTTTCATTACCACATTTGAATGTGGCTTCACACCTCCCATCCCTCAAGCCTCAAAGTTTTAATTTAATCACATTCAAATACATTTTTAATTAAGCAACTCTGCCTTTTCACTACCATACTCACTAATGAGTTTAATACTCAGGAGATTACCAGGAGATTTAATTGTTCAATTTAACTGTTTAGCTCTTCAAGTGTTTAGAGCTGCCTTAGTAGCAGTTGTTTGCTACTTTAGTGTTCTGCATTCCTTAAAAAAAACCACAAACACTTGTCATTTATATAAATATACTTGAAAAAATGGAAACCATGTCAAATTCTATTACATCAACAGAATTAGTAGGCAAAAAAATGCATTTTTCTAAAATATAAACTAACTCTCTTCCAGATGCATCCTAAATATCTGCTGAAATATGCCAAAGCATGTACATTCCAAGTCTGTTTAAACTGTTATTCTACTAGTTTGATAAGAGTATGTCCAACTACAATTGTTATGATTGAATACCTTATTTATTTTCAGTTTTTGTTGAGCTTCCATCACCATTTCTTGACTGAAACCTTGCATTAACTTTCCTGGGGAAAAGCAAAGCAAATCTTGACAAAGCTTTACAAGAACAAAGTCTCTTAGCTTCACATAGTTTTCAGATGGATCTTCAGCTGGAAAAAAAAGCATGTAGTTAATATCAGCATTGTGTCCTCATCTCTGGTATGCAATTACAGAGAACTATGGAAAACAAAAGCAGATAGAGTGTTCATCAGTATGTAAACAACTGTTCTTAATTGGAAGTACTCCTATCAAAGTTTTAGATGTTTGACAGTAGATGTTAAAGAACCTGTAGAAAGAAAAACTTCTAATATTTTGTGTATGCAGTGTACGGTAATACTATACAGTATTATATCTGCATTTCTAAGATTGATGATGTATTTACATACTTAATCCAATTTAACTCCTTGGAAAAAGAAAACTACTCCATGTATAAACCCTTTTTGTTGTATGTTCCATATATTCTATATTTTACAGAGTAGGAGAACTGCTAAAACAAAAAATAATTAAGTAGAAAAAGACTGGTAGATCTATTGTACTGTATACAACTAAACGAGCCAAAAACATGCACTGACCATGAGTTATAATCTTTGTTAGTAAGTAAGGTAAGGAAAGATACAAAGTCCCAAAAGACAAGCTTAAGCAAAATTAAAAGGTTGGAAGGACCTAAGCAAAAACTTCCATTTTGCCTAAAATGACACTGTAACTATCAAGACTGTTCTTTATTAAAAACACGAAAGTTGAGAACTAGCTTTGGTGAACATCAACACGGTCCCATATGCAACTTTGTTCCCACTTACAAACTGTGGAGAGGGAAAATGTTTTCAACATTGTGAATACAATTTCTTTCTTCCTTATTTAATTGCTTAGATAGGCTTACTCAGGCACAGTCTGAAAATCACTTGGGGTCTTCTGTGGCCCCTGGCACAATAACTGTGCTGATAGCAGAGGGAGCATTAAACTCATTGCCCACGGAAAAGTGTGGGGAGTGATACCCATGTTCCTATAATCCTTGTATGGGTAGGATGTGCTCATTAGCCTTCTGGCAATCATCCTAGGAGAAGGACAACTCTAATTCCAAACCCGGGCAGATGGAGCTCGTTAAGCCCTGTGAGGCCTTCCATCTAAGAGAAGGACACTCTAATAAAACCTACGTCCTAAGGACTTGGCTGCCAGCGTCCAAGCTTGCTAGGCCCTGGCAGATGAACCTTAGGACTAAAGGGTGGGTCCAGCTCTGCGCATGCTGTGTCTCACCTAAAAAAAATCCATAGCGCAGGCTCGAGGGTGCTATCCGCTAGCCTCTTTTTATCAGCGCACTTGTGAAAGGCACTGGTGAGGAGCGTGGGTGGAGCCCTCCCAGGATCTTTGTTCGCGAAGCCTAGCCATACAAGATAGGCTTACTACAGATAAGCAGCAGGGCCATGTTCTTCACCAACACTCATTTTTCCATGGACTAGCAATTGCGGATTTGTTGCTGAACAGCCTATATCCCAGCTGTGTTTTTCTTAAGTTTTTGAGGACCACTGTAAATAGTTAAAATTTGCAGTTTAAAGATTATCAAAAGCTAATAAATTACCAAAAAGGACTGGGATAGAAGATTTTGCTGTGTATACACAGCACTGTACAACTGGCAATTTATTTTTGTGTTGGAGAATACTTATGATGACTGTATTAGTTAAAATATTTCATGCATGAGTGGCCTAATCTTGTATGGCAAGTCTTTTAACACTTATTCTACAAAAGAAATTGGAGAAGTTGTATTAAAGTGAATTGATTACATTCCTTTTCACTCAGGTTAGTTAAAAGATGAGGCAATTTCTCTACAGTAAGCACTATCAGCATACATTTTGCTTGCATCAGTTAGGATGACAAACTATAAGCAGAACAAAATATTTGTCGTAAATGTGAAACTCCAAAGTTTTTTCTTTTTAAAAAGCATTAGCTCTTTCAAAGAGGTTAAGTAGATCTTAATTTCTTCTTTTCATTAAGATTAAAGGCTTTCTTCACAACTTTAGATGCTACATAACTAAATATCCTGGCTGTATCAAGATTGTCCAGCCTGATTTTTTCCTCAAAAAGGACATGAAAAAACTTTGTAATAGTCTTATTCCAACAACTTGAGTGACATGTAGGAATATTGCTAGCTTTCACCTGTTTTATTTCATAAAAGAATTAAAACCTATTTTAGTGCATGTTTACTGTTTGCTACAATTTTATGTTTAAGGCACTAAGCCATGGGCATGCCATATAATTTTTGCAGTACCATGTTAAGATTGTGTTTATCCTTAGCTATAAAAGCTATGTAAAGCTTTGTACTATGGAAAGGAATATAAAGTAAATGCTGAATGCACATGATTTCCTGTTGCGTAAATGACGTTACACTTCCTTAGGCTCCTATAAACAGGACTAAAATTATGATGTGGATTACTTTGTTAGGATTATCCAACAGTAATGCATTATGAAAGCAAGTGTTCTATATACAGTATTTCTAAGATGAGGTCTGAGACAGCCCCTAGAATTGAATGGTCATGTCTTGTATTAGAACTGAATTTTGTCCCATTTTGGACTTGAAGCCACAAGGACAGATACCATGTCTGTAGCCATTTTTATGTTGTATTTTATGCACATACACCTTTTTTTCCCTTCTGCCATTTAAGGTATTTGTGCACACACCTCTAAAATCATAGGTGGCTTTGGCCAGCAATACATGCTCCTGGAACACAAATTCTTCACAGACTTTTACTGTATGTAAAATTTTGGCTTGTATGCTAATATTAATATCTTGGTTTAGTTTGGTTCCCCGTTGTCCTCCTCCAGTTTTGAGTTTTGGCTAACAGGGGTGCATTGAACAAGGAATTTGACAAAGCTTGATCTCTTGGCAAACTCAGCTGTGTATCTCACAATAAAATAGCTAATTAGCTGGTAATCCATTCATGCTAGGGATTGAATTTTCCTGGTGTGCTGTTCTCTAAGTAATGGATTTAAGAAGCTACATTATATACAGTTCTTCTGTAAACCAGGGTACTATTAATCCTGAACGGAGCTGAGGCTAAATCTTCAAAAGGCCATTTAATTCTGACAAATGAATATGAAACTTAGTTTGTAGGCTAACAACCTGTGAATGTTTCAAGTTTCTTGTTAAACAGGTGAACCGAATTAAAAATTTAACACAAACCTGTTATATCAAGTATCGTAGGAGAAGACATATAGTATCTATGAACTGTTTCAAGCAGCTGAGCACCATGGCCTTCTCCTTGGAATGGTGGCAAGACCAGCATCTGGCTACAGACAAAGGAATGTATTTTCACTTCAAATGCATACATTTGCAAACATTAAAATGGAAAAGCTTAAAAACAAAAGGCTATTTCATTTTTAATTAAAGTACATGTAGCAATCTTCACATTAAAATATAATTTTTAACGGAGTCTTAAAAATGGCGAAATATTCAAAACTTGTTTGAGCTTCCCTCTGCTTCAAGAAGCAAACAATGAAATAAATCAGTGCATAGCCAGCTAATAATGGGGATTTTTTTAAAGAAATCAACACCATTATAAACAAGTATTGGGAACTTCAGCAGTATCCTCTTCTGAAATAAAAGGCAAGGCACGAGTTACGCCGCCAATTACCTTACACGTGGCCGGGTTTTGTCTGGGTACACATAGTAATTATAGACTGTCATGTAGCCTACGGTCGCAAAGAGTGTAGCTCCATCCTTATTATACTTCTCAAATCTGCAGATAAAACAGAAAGCCAAGCAGGTCAATTACAGTCGCGCTCCCATGCAGTGTCCATTTTCTTTTCCATTCTCCGTCTGAATTTTCAGTGTCAGCAAGCTACTCTGTGAGGGCCCAATGGGTACACCTGCTATGTTCTGAATGTACAATTCACTTAATTGGTGTGCAGCAACTTGGATAAATCAGGCCTCTTTACAGCACTTCAGTGCACTTGCCTATTATAAAGATGAATAGGTGGCAAGTAAAAGAAAACACAGGCAAAGCTCATTTTACTGTTTAAGCCTACATTCAGGACTCTAACGGACAACAGCATTTAATTCAGCTCTATTCTCAAGCTTTCCCAAAGCATAATGGAGGAAAACTCAAGCCTCATAAACAATGGTTTTTCTTTCCTGGGACAAATATCATTATACTGTTCCAATAATTGGCTAGCCACAATTAAAATGGAGGCTTTGTGGAGGTAATAAGGTCCACTGTTGCTTTAGAACTGTACTTACACTAGAAAGTAGTTCCACCTTTCATCATCTACATCAATAAAGCTAGCAGTTTCAATAAACCACATCAAGAATGTCTGAAGCCTTTCATGATATTCTCGAAAGCCTGGACATGTCATGTCAGCCTAGGGAAAAAGCCAGGAGAAGTCAGGTGAAACCTATCACAGATGTAAGAGGAAAAAACAATGCAATACCTAATTAAGTTCTCCAATATAAAAAAAGCATGTTTATAATTATTAATAACCTGGTAAAATGATAGTATTTCTATATTATAGTTGAAACAGCACTGAAAATACATCACTGCAAAATGAAATCTAATTTAGTTGCTCAAAAGCAGACAATTTTTCATACCTTGTAGATCTGATACGTTATATCTTCACCAGCTTCCTCATTATGGACAGAATATGTGTGTAACAGCATCCCAAAGGGCTTGAAGTTGACCTCCTTCTCCAGCAGAGACACAAAGTCATCTGTGTTTGTGCAAAAACCAGGAGGAATGATTTCTCTAATTTTACTTTCAACATCGTCTGCCTGGAGATCACAAAGGGGGCAGGATCAGTGGAAGACTAGAAAAATACAGCACTGATGTCACTATTGTGCTATAAAAACTGACTAAGAGATGCTATGGCCTAAGAGTAACCAAAAAAAAAGAAACAAGACAAGCATTCCTGTTGTTCAGTAGTGACCTTCCAGCAACTTAAAGAGCTGCACTGACAAGATCCAGAAAGGTCACAATACAGCCGCTGTAAGCACCAAAAAGCTTGTAGTTACAGCATAAGTTCATGAACACTTTCATGTTTTGAGACTGTTACATTTGTTCAAGTAAAACTGAAGTTAAGACTTTCCAGCCAGCATTTCTCCAAGACTGTGCTACACAGTCTTGTGGAACTCAGGTTCCCAAACAAGCAGCTTACAAGACGTATTAGCTGGTGCAGAAAAGGGAGGAAAAGGGACAAAGACTAACAATGGTAGATCCCATAAGCTACAGTAAAGTGACAGTAAGCACACTCTTGCATTCTTCTGTCTTCCTGCTTGAAATGCCTGCCTATTGGATCAGCTGCAAAACACACTAAAACTCAGAAGACAACATCTCACATTCTAATCAAAGAACATTTTGAAAACAAAGATTGGCATGAAATAATAAAAATATAATTTAAGAATATTGTCAGCAAATCTGACCTGTAATATACTGGGGAAGACAAAATATTCTGATATCAAATTAAAATTAGTCTTTCCACATAACCAAAGTAAAACTTAGAGACTATCAGCTGAGCAGACTTCATAATCCTTTTCAGACCCCCAAAAGACCACTTGATTGAATACATTTACTACTTCTTTTTAACCATGAATATTTGATGAAGTTTCACAATAACGTATTACTGCATCTCACCAGGCAATAAAACTTAATGAATTGGTCTCAACTTAACAAAACCGTACTCCTCAATACAACCCCTAAAAGCCTGACACTACATTCAACAAAATGAGCTTACATTCAATTCAAACTTTCCTCTAGACAATGAATCCAGGTTTTTACTTAATGGAGTTTGCCGTGAGTACAGCTGTAATGTTTGTATTGTATCTATTTCCACAAGGACTGACACAAGAACACTTTGTGTTAACTTACTAAGCAGCTCTTTCACACCGTTTACATGCATGATGGGTATTAGTTCAAAACCAAGACCCTTGCTACTTAGCATTCAAAACAGGGAAATTAAGATGCTTAGAACAAAATACACTACAAAAGGCTAATACAACATGCTACTAATTCCTGTCCTTTCAACCATAGTTTCTTAAGTAGAAGCAATGCACCTGCAAGTGAATAGCACTTTATCATTCAGTTACATTTTTAGTATAGAAAAAGATGGATGTAGTTCAGCACAAACAAGTTTTATTCTTAATGATTTGGTACTACCAACATTTATAGTTATATTTGTAGAGAGAGCTATTGAGCACTTAAAATATAGCTCTATAACACTTGCTGTAAGAATCCAGTTAAAATGCGTACAATCTTTAGAACTGTTTCATTCTCAAAACAAAGGAGATGCATATATTGGAACCTTTGCTGGTCTTCTTAAAGCAGTATTAGTTAAACGTATTTTCTTTACACTTACTGATTCAATTGCATTACACAAAATCAGTAATTTTATCCAGAATCAATAAATTACATAAAGTATTTGTATGGGAACACCTTTTAGAAATTCAAGTGCATTGATTACACAGATCTTAAGTCTGTGATCTTTGTGCACTGCTGACAAAGCTGTAGGAAACTAAGAATCTGTTGTGGCTTTCATTTTATATATCTGAAAAACACATGTAAAATAAATTAGAATTAAAACAATACTTCAAGCATTAGTTCAATAACTCAGACTATGTGGTGATATCTAAAAAGGGTGAATGTGCAGCATGAATGTTGTTGAAGTAATTTTACTCCTTTGACATTTGCAAGTTTCTTCATTAGTGCCAAGAAGGAGGAGAAACTTCCATCTGCTGAAAGCATGTAAGATAATGCCTCCATCACTGCCTATCACTGGCTACCATGGGAAAAAAATACTGTTTTCCATAAAATAGAAAGAATTAAATCATAAGAGCAGCAGCTTAGCAGATAAAGCAGTAGATAATCCTATCCTCTTTTTATCAGCGCGCTTGTAAAAGGCCCTGATGAGGAGCGTGGGTGGAGCCCTCCCTGGATCTTCGTTCGCGAAGCCTAGCCATACATACATACATACATACATACATACATACATACATACTTCTGTATGGGCAATAAGGGCAGTGTCATCAGCATAAAGCAGATCCCGGACAAGATGGTTTATGGTCTTAGTATGGGCCTTCAAATACCTTAGGTTAAATAGGCTACCGTCAGTACGATATCTAATGTAGATACCATCCTGGCCATCAAATTCTGCCATGGCCCTTTGGAGCATCATGCTGAAAAAGAGTGTGAATAGAGTTGGTGCAGGAATGCAGCCTTGTTTCACGCCATTAGTTATTAGAAAGGGCTCAGAAAGTGCATCGCCGTATCTGACTTGGCCATGCTAATTCTCATGTAATAGGATAATAATTTTAAGAAACTTAGGGGGACAATCTAAACGTTCCAAAATCTGCCATAGGCTGTTTCTGCTCATAGTATCAAATGCCTTGGTGAGATCAACAATGGTGTCGTTTATTGTATGTCATATTCCCTTTTGAACTTTTGAATTTGGACATGGACGCTGTTTCTTTAAGAAGACTCAGTAGCTGAACTCTTTCTCACCCCTCTTTCGCCCACTGAGGAATTCGCTGGTGTTTCCTCCTGGGAGAAAAGTGAAACTTGGCAGCTGCGTGTTGTAAACTGAAGCCTGTAAGCATGTCACATGGGGGAGGGCATAGCCTGTCTGTATAAGAATCTGGTTCTTCCTGGTTCTTTCTCTCTTCCTGCTTCCTGTCTCTCTCTTGGATCGGCTGTGCTTGGTTCGGCTCTTCCTTCCCCGTCCCGCCCCCCCCTTTTAGAGAAAAGGGGGGGCGGGCCTCTGGCATTCTTGAAATTCCTCTGGT
>VWZO01012012.1:6536-39012 GCA_013396975.1 Bucco capensis | reverse complement strand
AGAAGGTCTTGTGGATGATGTGGCAGTCGGAAACCATCTAGGCAACAGTGATCACCAAATTATCAAGTTCTCTATTATTGGAAATGTTAGGAGAGAGCAAAACTGCCACTTGGGACTTCTGAGGGCAGACTTCGATTTGTTTGGAGGGTTACTCAACAAAATCCCTTGGGATTCAGTTTTGAAGGGCATAGGAGTCCAGGAAGGCTGGACATTACTTAGGAAGGAAATCTTGAAGGCATAGGAACAGGCCATCCCTATGTGGCTTAAGACAAGCAGGTGGCACAGAAGACCAGCCTGGCTGAATAGCGACATATTGCTGAAGATTAGTGAGAACAAGAGATTTTATGGCCTCTGGAATACAGGGCAGGCCACTCCTAGTGAATATAAGGATATTGTTAGGTTATGCAGAAAGATGATTAGAAGGTCCGAGGCCCAGTTAGAAATTAATCTGGCTTTGAAAGTAAAGGATTGCAAGAAAAGCTTTTATAAATGCATTAATAACAAAGAAAGAACAGAGAGAGGCTACACCCTCTGCTAGACCCAGAAGGAAATATAATAACAAAAGACAAGGATAAGGCTGAGGTGCTTAATGCCTTCTTTGCCTCAGTCTTTAATAAAATTAACACCTGTACTGAGGGAAGCCAGCCCCCCAAGCCAAGAGAATGGGACCAAAATGTCCCCCCCACAATTCACGAGGAGATGGTCAGGGACCTACTCCTCCACGTCAATGTCCAGAAATCTATGGGGCCAGATGGGATTCATCCTAGAGTCCTGAGAGAGCTAGTAGGGGTGCTCACCAGGCCACTCTCCATTATTTATCAGCAGTCCTGGCTGACTGGAGAGGTCCCAGCTGATTGGAAGGAAGCAAATATAACTCCCATCTATAAGAAGGGAAGGAAGGAGGATTTGGGAAATTACAGGCCTGTCAGTTTAACTTCAGTCCCAGGGAAGCTGATGGAGCAGATCATCCTGAGTTCCATTATGCAGCACACACAGGACAACCAGGTGATCAGACCCAGTCAGCACGGCTTTATGAAGGGCAGGTCCTGTTTAACAAACCTGATCTCCTTCTGTGACTGGGTGACCCGATTGCTGGTTGAAGGAAAGGCTGTGGATGTTATTTATCTTGATCTTAGTAAAGCATTTGACACAGTTGCCCACAGCATTCTCCTAGAGAAATTAACTGCCTCTTGGCTTGGATGGGCATATGCTTTACTGGGTTAAAAACTGGATAGATGGCTGAGTCCAAAGAGTTGTGAACAATGGAGTTAAATCCAGTTGGCAGTCAGTCTACAAGTGGGGTCCCGCAAGGCTCCGTACTGGGGCCACTCCTGTTTAACATCTTCATCAATGATTTGGACCAGGGGATAGAGTGCACCCTTACTAATTTTGCAGATGACACCAAGCTGGGTGACAGTGTTGATCTACTTGAGGGTAGGGAGGCTCTACAGAGGGATCTGGATAGGCTGGATTGCTGGGCCAAGGCCAGTGCCATGAAATTCAAAAAGTCCAAATGCCAGGTCTGCACCTTGGCAATAACAACCCCCAGCAGCGCTATAGGATTGGGGAGGAGTGGCTAGAGCTGCCAGGCACAGAGGGACCTGGGAGTGCTTATTGACAGCTGGCTGAACATGAGCCAGCAGTGTGCCCAGGGGGCCAAGAAGGCCAACAGCATCCTGGCCTTGATCAGGAACAGTGTTGTCAGCAGGAGCACGGAGGTGATCATGCCCCTTTACTCAGCTTTGGGGAGGCCTCACCTCGAGTACTGCATCCAGTTTTGGGTCCCTCACTACAAGAGGGCAAGAGGGACATTGAGGTGCTGAAGAGGGTACACTTGGTGGGCTACCAAGCTGATAAAGGGCTTAGAACATAAACCTTTTGAGGAAAGACTGAGGGATCTGGGCCTGTTTAGCCTGGAAAAGAGGAGATTGAGGGGAGACCTCATTGCTCTCTAGAACTACCTGAAGGGAGGTTGTAGAGAGGCAGGGACTGGTCTGTTCTCCCTGGTGGAGAGTGATAGGACAAGGGGAA
This sequence comes from Bucco capensis, assembly GCA_013396975.1. NCBI lineage: Eukaryota > Metazoa > Chordata > Aves > Piciformes > Bucconidae > Bucco > Bucco capensis. The sequence continues at coordinate 36,981 of VWZO01012012.1, read as the reverse complement.
ATTGATGTGATTTGTGCCAGGAGAGGTTCATGTTAGCTATTAGGAGGAACTTCTTTCCTGAAAGGGTTTTCAGCCATTGGAACAGGCTGCCCAGGGAGGTGGTTGACTCACCATCCCTGGAGGTGTTTAAGAGACGGGTGGATGTTGCATTGGGTGGCATGTTTTAGCAGGTTTATAGGGCTAGGACAAAGCTGGACTCGATGATCTTCAAGGTCTCTTCCAGCTGTAACTGTTCTATGATTCTATGACCTGAAGATGAGCTAGAATTATGCCCAGGTGGCCAAGAATGCTAATGGCATCCTGACTTGCATCAGCAATAGCTTGGCCAGCAGGGCTAGGGCAGTGATTGTTCCCCTGTACTGGGCACTACTGAGGTCATATCTCAACTTCTGGGTTTAGTTTGGGGCCTTTCCCTCCAAGAAGGACACTGAGGTGCTGGAGTGTGACCAAAGAAGGGCAAAGAAAGGGGTGAAGGGTCTAGAGCACAAGAGTCTAGAGCCTGGAGAAAAGGTGGTTCAGGGGACATCTTCTCACTCTCTGCAACTCCCTTAAAGCCAATTGGAGCAAGGTTGGGGTTGGTCGATTCTCTCATGTAACAAGCAATAAGACAAGAGGAAACAACTTTAGTTGTGCTAGTGGAGGTTTAGGTTGGACTTGAGGAACAATTTCTTCACAAAAACAGTTACCTAGTATTGGAACAGGCTGTCTAGGGAAGTGGTTAAGTCTAGTTGATAGCTGAAGTCAATGATAGCTTCAGAAGTTGGTTTATGCTCTTCTAACTGTATGCAAATGGTCATCTTTCATTGTTGTTTAACATCAAAGGCAGGAACAAAATCAAACCCTTCTGTGTTTGTTTTCCCTCTGTTACAGAAACAGGAGGTGTGTGGAAACCTGACATTACAACATCACATGCTTGAACCAGTGCAAAGAATTCCTCGTTATGAGCTTCTTCTAAAGGACTATTTAAAGAAGCTTCCAGAAGAGTCTCCAGACAGGAAAGATGCTGAAAGTAAATATAAACTCCTCTCTGTCTAACAAGCACAATAAAGTCTTGGAGAGTTATTTCCTAACATGTTCAGATACTTTCAACTAGGGCTGTGGTAGAAATGGAGATTTTAATTAAGCAAATTATTGCCATACATAGGACAAAGGGATTTTGAGTAGAACATAGAAGAAAATATGTCAGCTTTAGGAATGAAGGGAGCATTGGTAAATAAATAATAACAAAATGTTGAAATCTCTGATGGTAAAATGTCTGGCATTTTTATTTAATCCATTGTATGACCAAGGACCAATACAGGAGGTCATCCTTGCAGCAGCCAGAGGAAGAAAATAAGAATGGTCTTAAATGGATATGCATGCCTAGGAAAGCAGTTTAGACAAAACGCACAAATAAAACAACCTGGAGAAATGGACTTCTGTTGTTTTCTAGGAGTTTGTGATCTTGGCCAAAACAGCGTTCATGTTACTGTAAACACACAAACCCTATTTTAGGAAAACACTCTTAGAAAAGTGTGTGTGGAGACCTAAGTGAGACTTAACTTATAGTAGCTTAATTCCTAGGTGGTGGTTGTTTGTTTGTTTGTTTATTTGTTTATTTTTTTGTCACTATGTTCTTTGGCTTGCCTAGATTTTTAGGAGAGAAAGATTAATCATTTAGATGCACACTCACCAGCTGAATATGCAGAAGTGTTTGTGTATTAACTGCTTGTAAGTGTTCCTTTTGTGTTGTGGAAAAAAAAAATAGTCCTTGCTTTTGCAGTAGCAGTTTTTGCAGGAAAAACACTAATCAGAGAGGTGGAAAAAAAAATTCAACAAAAACCCAAGGTGCTGTTAACAGATAGAATCCAGAGAATGCATAACTGCTGCTACCTTTATTGCAGAGTCACTGGAGCTCATATCTACAGCAGCGAACCATTCGAATGCAGCCATCCGAAAGATGGTGAGTAGAAAATGCAGAATGTCCCCTATTGCAGTAGGCTTAGCAAAGTAGGCTGGGGAACATTTTCAAATACGGTGAGTCAAGCTTTAAACCTCAGCTGGATGTCCAAGTTCTCTTTCTCATAAATGATCCTATTGCAGTCCTATTGGGCCTAAATTTCACTTCCTTTATTCTTAAGGACCCAGTGGGTTGGAAAAGGAGCTCTTCATGAAACTCATTATTTGCTTTTCATTGAAAAATGTTGGAAGTATTCCAGTTAGGTCCATTCAAGGTGTCCTTGCAGATTTTCACACTGCTTTTTCAGTCCTGCAGGTGTTCACCAGACTGGAGGTTGTTTTGGTTTGATTTTTACTCCTCTTAGATGCAGAGTGTGCATTTAGCATGTGTCAGTAGCTTTGGAAAACTATACTTGTAAAGCTGGGCGGTCTGAGATCATGGAGATTTTGAACATTAGCATGTGCTTTACATGCAGAACAGCTAGTGCATTACCATTAAAGTAAATGGAATTTATAGTTAGAGATGTTACCATTTTGTGCACCCAAGTGCCTCAGAGCTTTTGTATCAAATAGATCTGAAATGCTGCATATCTGGCTTAACACTTACTGACCATTCCTGGGTACAAAGTTCACATCCCCTTCCATATCAGGCCCTAACTTCCTTCTCCTGGCCAACGGAGACACCATCCTACCACGTTTCCTGTGGCTGCTATGGGGAAGTAATGAGCTGATGTCTGTGTGTTTTCAGTATGTCTCAGTGAAAGCCAGTTCTGAAAAAATCGGTTTCTATTTTAGTCTAGTGTCTTCTCTTGATAAGGATGTGTATCAACGGAAGTTTTTCTGTTTTGATGCCTTGAACAACTTTTTTGCTGGCATATGTGTACAGTGTTCTCCACAGACAGCAGAAATATGAAGCCACCAGCTACTTGGTCTCTGTGTTGGATGCTTTTTCTGTCAGTACACACAAACCTATTAGAAAAGGCTGCTATAACTATTTTGCATCCCCTCTTTATTGCAGACTAGGACCTGAAGCCTCTAATAAGGGTTTCTTAATGCATTGTATTCTTCTGTAATTAATAGTTTTTGCCTGAGCAGGAAAAATACCTGAGTAAGAATTTCAGGTTTGATCTTGTGGTTTCCCAGCTCCCATGTCTGAGCAGAAGGTGCCATGGATGTGCTGGGGCTGTCGAGGTGTGGTGGAGCAGTGTCCTGCACACACACTGCTGCAGAGCCCTGTGGGATGGCAGGAACAGCCCTGCCAGCTCACAGCCAAACGAAAAGAAAAGCAAGGGCTGGAGCAAAACCTCCAGAAGTTAGTGGAGGTTTGAATTGTTAATCTGCTTCCTCCCATTGTGATGTGGTAGATGAAATAAATCATGCTTCCAAAGCTGACTTTTCCTAGAAATGCAGATGCTCTTCAGGCTTGGGATCTGCCCTTAGAGTTCTGGTTTCTCCTTTAAAGAAATACAGCTTTGTAAGTTCATTGGTTTTTTTTGTTTATTTGTTTTTAAATTAGTGGGATCTCTTGCTCGTCTTTCCATTTCATGGGAAAAAAGTCTACTGACTTTTGGGGCTGAGGTGATTAGCTTATTTGCTGTTAGTCCACAGTCCCCCACCCCCTCCTTCCCTTCATTTTTTTCTGCAGTGTGTTTATTTGAGTGATTTAGGTTTGTTGGGGTTTATTTTAGTGGGCAACTGATGTGATGTATATTTGTGGTGAAAATTCTCGAGTCACATGGAGGTAAACAAAGTGTGTAAAGGTGTGAAATCCCAGTTTAGTCTTTAGGTAGGTATAGGTATTATTTACTGTTGTGTTTGGCATATAGTTGACTGTGATTGCGTAGATCTTTGTATTCTCTATCTGATAATTTCCTGACAGTGCCATTTGAAGCACATCAGTCCAGCTTGCAGTTGAAAGCCAAACCTTGCCAAATATTATAACTTAGCAGCAAGATTGGCATGCTGTTCTTATTTTGATTTGTTAAAGCTGCTGCAGTGCATGATATAGCAGCTGCAAGTGGGTGAGCTAGTTACCTTTTTCCATTGGAATACTGTGTAGAGGGACTTCAATATTTGGATGACTTTAATAAGTAGAATCAGTTCTTTACTGTAAAGGAGGAAGTGATCTCTTCATAAGTAATTTTGACCAAGAGATAAGAGTGTCTGAGTGACATTAAAACTGTGTTTTAAGCATTTTGTCCTGGCCTATTTCTGAGGTATTTTTTTGCCATGGAGGCCCCTGCATAGGACTGCAGCATTCCGCGTACAGACAAGGTTTTAGGTTTAGCTTAGAAATGCAGAATATGACCACGCTTCCTGATGGAGACTGCCATTGTATCAGCAACAACACAAGAGGTGAAACCTCTCAGCAGCTAAGACATCATCATAGAGTAGCAGAAATTGTAGTCTGAGATGTAGGGTGGAAGCTCATTTAATAAATTCAAACATACAAACAATTTAGGAACATACTTGTCTCCAACTTGGCCGTTGACTATGCGGGACCTGATGCCATTGCTTCCAAAGATGCATATTTATTGTTGGACAAGAGTATCTAAAAATATCAAATAGATTCATCTCAAAATACCATTAAATGGTGCACTCCATTGATTACATGGTACACTCATGAGTGACAATACAGAGTGGGAAAGAATACTGAAGAGTGTGGAACAGTTATTCATTAATTTTTGAAAACACAAAATTATAGCAGAAGTGAAAGACATTTTCTTTCCTATTTATTTACCCTTACCACAGAAATGATACCGTAGATAACAACCAAGTGGGTGGGTTTTTTTTTAATTGTTGGGGGATTTGTACTTGCAGGAAAAGATGCACAAGCTTTTGGAAGTTTATGAGCGACTTGGTGGCGAGGAGGATATTGTTAACCCAGCCAATGAGCTCATTAAAGAAGGACACATTCAGAAACTTTCAGCAAAGAATGGCACAGCACAGGATAGGTATTTATTCCTGGTGAGTTTTTTGGTTGCTCTCTTATTTTCAGAGTTGTGCTGTGAAATGCTTCATTTCCATCTTCCTAATCTCAAATACAAAAAGCGTTTACCAACTGAGCCTCGCTACCCCTTCTTCTGAGCAGCTATTTTCTCTCAATTCTTTTCCCTTGAGGATTTCCTTCCTTCTTCCATGCTCATGCCCTTGCCGATGATTCATCGGACCCAAAGGAGTCTTTCCCATATCCCTCCTAAGAGGCTGTGTTTTTCCAGATTGCCTGAGGAGGTGTTTTCCAGCTGTACCACCTTGCTGCCTGTGATGGCCAGCTCTCACTGACGCAGAGATGGTAGCTCCTGTTTGCTTTCAAGACAGTCAAATTAGTACCAGAGAGAGTGGAAGAAGGGGGAAGTGACTGGCAAACATGTTTCTGTCTGTCCCCTTCTTTCAAGTAATGGCATCTGAGTCTAGCTTGCTCCTTAAATCTCTTCTTGAGAAGCTGCATCTTAGAGTAAAACACCCCAGAGTCCTGTCAAAATTCAGGCTCTGTCCAGCCTGTAATCCCTTTACTTAAAATCTTCCCTTGTTACAGTTTAACAGCATGGTGCTGTACTGTGTGCCAAAGCTGAGGCTGATAGGCCAGAAGTTCAGTGTTCGAGAGAAGATGGACATTGCAGGACTGCAGGTTCGCATCTCTTATTTTCTCCTGTTTTAATGCTTCCCTACTCAACAGCATCAGATCCCCTCCGAATCTGAAAAGATCACAGTATATATATGTGGAAATATAGAAAAAGTCTAAAATTCAGCTTTGGATATCTTTTTTTATTTTAATTATTTGAAGTGATTTCCAAAGGTGGCTAAGAAAATAGAGATTCTGTATATGCTTTGATGCTTCCCTTGTCACTTAGCTGACAGAGGAGAGCCACCTTTTCTCCCTACTGCTGTAGATGACTGATTGATGATACAGATTCAGAAGTTCTGTGGCAAGATGAGTAATTATGGAAACAATAATTGTCTTTTTTTTCCTTTACCTCTGTACTACAGTGTTCTGAGTGATCCCTTCAACTTAGTATTTCAAAGAATGAGTATATTTATAAGTCATTAAAAATTACAGAAACACAATGGAGACTAGTAAGAAGCTGGCCTTCTTTTCACAGGTCCAAGAAATTGCCAAGCAAAGTGTAGCTCATACATTCTCAATAACAGGAAAAAAGAGGTCACTGGAACTACAAGCCAGGTATGGTGCTTGCTCAGTCTTCTGAGGTTTGTGAATATTTATGTAGAAATTTATTTTGTAGGGGATGTGTCTGTGCTAGTATGACAACTTTAAACTGGGAGAGGAGCACTGGAGATGTGTGATTTGCATATGCAAGAGAATATGTTGGTCCTAAGTCAGGGTGTGCTATGTAGACCTGCTTTATTGAACGCTTACAGTGTTTACAGTAGTGTTTGTAGGTTCCACTGTAATAATAATTCAAATATTTTTAGCATTCGTTTGGTAATAATTGAGATCAGTGATTATTACTAATGTTTATAAAACACTAGATAACAAAGCTAAAATCCTGATGGATGTAAAGCTGTGAGGATGTGAATTTAATGTACTGAAAATATTGGAAGAAGAATTATGATGTTTTCTGTTTTTCTTTTGTTTTAACAGGACAGAAGAGGAGAAGAGGGAATGGATTCAGGTTAATACAGAACCATTATGATATGGGTGGAAATCATCACGCAGTCAGCACCTTCTGTTTTTAAAATGCTTTTTTGGGGTACTGAATGACTGTAGCTGTGCAAGGAAGTTGGGTAGTCCAGTCTGGCAAAGCTGCTTATGGAGAAATGTGGAGCCACAGTCAAGGTCCCACTGCTGACCCCCTGTCTCCAGGCAGTGTGCAGGGGCTTCGAATAGGTTCCTATTTCCTGCAGTCCTCAAGCCCTGTGGGAGAAGAGACTGAGGCACTGGGGATTAGCCTTGTATGTTCTTACAGTCTGACTTGTAGAGACACTGTCTGATAGCAGTCTTGGTTTTTGACTTAAACAGTAGTGAGTTAACACCACCACTCATAGTTAGTAAGGTTTTAAGTTTCCATTTCATCCTAACTGTCTTCCTATGAGAGATTTTTTTCAAGATTCCTTTTGTAACCTTTCTTACCTTTGCTGAAATTTTTGTCTCAGGTCATTCAAGCAACAATTGAAAAGCACAAACAGAACAGTGAGACATTCAGAGCATTCAATAGCTCTTTTTCTCAAGAGGAGGAGCATCTTCCTGATTCCTCAGTACGTATGAGTGCTTAATTCTCATTCTTTCCTATAACAGTTTTACCAATAGTTAAACTAGACTTACACAGTCTTTAAAATAAACTTCAAAATAGTGTAGTCTTGTTCTTGATTTTTGTGTTATATTATGGTACAGTCAGCTCCATTTCTCTGGCTCTCAAATGCGTATCAGTCATAGTTACTCAACCATGCAGTGTGGAAAAAATTGCCCAAGGCAATGCAATGCAAGACGCCTATCAGTCATGTTTTCCAGACTAGTGGCTCATTTAGCATAACAGGTGTAATTCTTCAATGTTATGAGTGGTTGGTTGTCTGGAATGATGTTTGTGTGCCTGGGAGATTCTGTTCATTACCTTTTCCCCATCTCCCTAGAGATGCATTTGGGCATTCTTTCTTTCTTCTTAAATTATCATTATTTTTAAAGTTTAAAAGAGTTGAAAGGAAATTGGTGCATTTTAAAAGGATCTTAAAAATACTCTCTTATAGGTAGTGAAAGTATTTCAGAATACTCTTCAACTAAATATGCAAACTAATTTTGAAAGTTTATTCTGTTTCTCTGAAACTGTATTGTATTGCTTTGTGTTGTGTTTGCTAGGAATTTTGTTTTGGGAGTATTCACATGAGGAACATCTCTTCATTTGACTTGAAAGTGATAGTGATCACCTTAGCCACAGTCATTTGCTAGGAGCTAGAGGAGAGAGGGGGCCTGGAAGAAGGAATTTCTTAGGAATTCCATGCAGAGCTGCCTGTGTTTTAATGATGTCAGTAGTCAAACATGGTAGATCTTGGAGCACAGGGAGAGAAGGTCCATCTGCAGAGATTAAACTTGGGCATCTTTTTTTATCTTCCCCCTCCCCTGCCCCTCTAAATTTTTGTTTGGGTTTTTTTTTTGGTACCTAACCATTTTTGAAACCTCTCCTTTTTCAGACTTGATTCAGGGCTCAATAGTGCTGGGTTTTTATCTGACTGGTTTCTTCAGGAGAGATGTTAGGTATTTCATCCCAGCATTAATTAGAATGACAGTGAAGATCTTGCTCTGCAGAGTCTAGGATCCCGTTGTTGAGAGCAGCCAGCAATGAGCTATTTCCAGAATATAGCATGGCTTACTGATCATGATCAGCTAAAAATACCCTCAAAAAGTGGAAAATAACCAATTCCTGTCAACATTTTAAAGTTAACTCTTAGCTGCCTTCAGAACCAGGATGGAAAAAAAATCTCTGGTTAATAAGCAAACTAATAAGCACAGTTCTTTCCATCCTATTAAGACACAGTGTCTGTTCAACTTCATTATTATTATCTTGTCTTGTAAATTTCATTTTATTTTGCTTCTGTGTTAATGTTGTAGCCACAAGTTTGTACTCTACTGGGTCTTATGACTTTTATAAGTCAAGCAGAGCAGAAATCTGGTTTATCTCCTGGATTTGATATTAGTGCAGTGTGCGCCTTAATTTCTTTTATGCCAGAATGTTAACCTACATTTTTAGAAGATGAGCTTACCTACATAACCAGCTTTGAAAACTGATATCACTACTATATATGGCAGAAATTGCTGTCAGTTAAAAAGAGCTGAAGGTAGTTCTGTAAGGAAAACTGGACAAATTCTGAGAGTGTTTTTTAGTAGCAATTTGCTGCTGTAGGCAGTATCCACCATACTTACCATCTTTATGGAATATTGGGCAGTGTGCTTTAGAGGAAAAAAATGACAATAATCTTTCTTTTTTGCTCTTGTGACTCAAAAAATGGATATGCATTCATGGAATCTGAGCTGGACCTTTAACAGCTACTAGAATTGGACTCTGGTTCTAATAAGCCTGTAGAAAAACAGCCAAATTCCTTTCCTCCCATTCTTGGCCATACATTTGATATGTTACAGTGCTTGTGATTGATTTCAGTTGTGTGACCAGTGCATGCCTTTGCACGTAATTCTTACCAGGCTTTTGTTTTCCCTGCTGGCTTACATAAGCTGATATAAGCATTAAGGGTTGATCTCCAGGCTATAATTTGACTACAGAAGACTTGTGGTTTCTTGGAGGTGCAGTGATCTGACATTTGACCTGATTCTTGAGATGATGCCTGTGCAGTAATCGACAGCAATTAATAAACTCCCCCCTGTCAGGAGGTGGATGTTCAGAGTCATTGCTAGTCTGTCCTCTGCAGGGTGATTGTAGCAGTGGTCTTTTACAGAAGCCTTTTCAGAAAGCCTCAAGGTTCCTTTTGTGGCTTTGTTTCCTCAGAAAGAGGACATTCCTTTCCCTGTCTTTTGTTTTCATCTGCAGCATAACAAGGCTATGTGAAGGGGATTTTTAAAGCCATCTAAAAACGTTTCCAGAGAAAAAGACCCCTTTTACTACTGCTTGGTCTCAGAAAAGTTGAAGGCTCATGGTGTGGGGGAAGGATCCAGTTTGTGCATTATTAGAAGGTTGGCAAAAAAAAGTGCTGCAGAAAGCTGAGCTCTGCAGAAGTGGCATTCCCTTAGATTTGAGACTTGGGAGTGCTTTTGTCAGTTAAATCTGTTAAGTCATCATTATTTCCCATCCCCATTTCTGTTTCTTCCCCTAGCTCTGAGGTAGTTCTGACAAATGTGAATAACTGTCGTCCTCTTCATGCCAAATCTTAACACACTTTGAGTGGTAATGGTAACATAAAGGGGAGAAACCCTTTTGAAGTCTTTTCCAGAATAAGAGTAGAGGGTATTTGGTTTTTAGCATATTATACCAAATAAGTATTAAAAGGGTATAGGGATTTGAACAGGCAACAAGAGGAATTTGCTCTCCTCCAGACCCCATTTTCTCTCCACATTTTTCATTTCCTTTCCCGAGTCCTCTATCACAGCACACAGATGTCTAGGCAGAGGGATCTGAATACCTGGGCTGATTAGAGTTTCCAGTGGGAAAAAAAACCCTTTCCACAGGACTGGGGAATAGATGATGTGAAGACCCTAGGGTTGCTGGGCTTTTGTGGAGGCAGAAATAGTTGACTAGAGTTGAGTACACAATACTTCCCTTTAATTAAGTTGCGTTCCCTGAGGAAGTGCTCTGGGGGTGCCACTGCCCTGGACCCGAGACATCCATTTGCTCATTTGATTGTATTAATATCTAAATAGATACAACTAGGTATCAGAATGGCCACTTGCTTCAGTTTGGTCACTTACTCAAAGTTACAGTTCAGGTGGTTTTTGATAACAGAGGTTAAACCTTTTTGCTTTCAAATGGAATGAAGCTGGAGTGCAAAAACACGTTGGCGATTTGCATAGCCTCGAAATATGAGATGGTGTCTAATTGGCGAATGAAGAATGATCTGTAGGAGTAACAGGAGAATTTATCATAAAGGGTCTAATATTTTGAGAAGGTCCTGTAAATTAGCAAACTGACAGCTGAGATGGTTTTCCTTTAGGATGTAGCCTGTGATTTTAGTGTACATAAGCTTGTTATTTACCCTCTAAATGTATTGAATCCATATAGATGCCAGTTTGCAATTATTAAGAGATCAAGAGATGTATTGCAATTACGAAAAACTTAACTGAGTTAACTCCATTTGAATGGAGTAAATATTCTCACTCCTCAGAATCCAGTGACTGCACAAAGCACTTGTTGGTTTGACTAGCAGGGCTCAGATGGAGCAGAGTAATTCAAAACATGGCCATTTGCTTTTTGCAGTGCTTGTGGGGCACAGGCGCACACTACAGCCAACAGCAGGCTTGGCACTTCAGTGCCATCTGTGAAGTCACCCACTTCATAATAAAGCCAGGGTTTGAGGGTGGCTGAATACATGTGCAATTAAAGTGTATTCACAAGCAAATAGTTGAGGGCCTAAAGGCAAAGGATGCCACATTTTCTTTTTCAGTGTTCCATATATTTTAGGAAGGATGTCCATGTTGAAAGTGTTCTTTTTCATTCCATTTCCCTCAGATAGCAAGCACCAGCTCGGTGGAATCAATGCCAGGAGCAGATGGTGGTGGTGGATTTGGAGGGGTAAGTAATTTGAAGCTAGTATTTTTGGTAGAGCAAGGGAGGGAGAAAGAAGAGGGGTTACGTTTATTCTGTAGCAGGAAAAAAAAATCAGAGATCCTTCAGTATATCATTTTCTGGTTTGCTGTCTGTTGCTTCAGCTGTGCTGTCCTTAACTGCTTGGCACCCACAGCTACTTGCAGAGTGTGCACTATCCTGTGCAGATAGATGTTGCACATGTGTGTGAGCCTAGTTATAGGGAACCTAGCTAGAGGGAAGTGGATTTTTACTTTTGTAACACTGGGTGGGGTGTGTGTGTGTGTGGTTTTGTGTGTTTGTTTTTAAATATTTACAAGGAGCCACACTGAATGCTTGGTGGGGAAGAGGGCAAAGAGAGACAAGGAAACTTGGCTGGTTAAAACTGTCATACTGTGTAACTCAGCATTTCATCTCTAGAACCAAATTTTGATTAATACTTCTTTCATACTTCTTTTTAATACTTCTTTCTCTGCTTTTCATGTTTCTGCCAGTACAGAGGAGATGATAGTACTTTAGTACATCGCTAGCCTGTAAGTGATTAGCTGCTGGAAAAGCAAAATATATCTTTAGAGTTATTTTTCATTTTGTTCTATACAATGTCTGTGACTGCTGCTGAGTCAAATCAGAGGGTTTGAGTCCTTAGTAGGGTCTTTTTTTTAGCATTCCTATCTCTCCCTTCTAAAACATCTTCTGAGAATAACAGATTTTCAGGAAATGCCTTAGGGTCAGCTGAGTTTACTGAAAAGAGCCCCAGCAAGAAGAAACAACTACCAAAAAAAACCCCTTATCTGTTGAGACATAATGTAGGATAGTATGTATTAGCATGACCTTTTTAATAAAGGAGCCACTGAGCAGGCTCCTCCAGACCTCTGGCCAGGCTTGTAACCTACTGGTGGAGTTTACAGAGTATCAGTGAAAACCTGTTAAACAAGCTAGTGACTTGATCTGTATGAAGAGCTTATGAAAAATAAGTGTCTGTAATTAGTGTAATCCTTACTGTAGACTTTGTTCACATTTCATATTTTCCCTAAGCAATTATTTGTAGTCAGTTTTGCAGTTATTGCCTCTGTTCCTTGAATTACAGATACTATACTGAGCTAGCTACTAAATGGAAAATATGTTTTATATAGTATTTGAAACCAAATACATAACATTTCTGTTGATCTTAAGTTTCCCTATGGAAATGTAAATTTTGGTTGTAAATAATTAGAACAAAATCAGAACTTTTTAGCTGATGATAGTGATTTGCATGGCATATATTGACACATTAAGTCATTTTCCTAAGTGAGACAGAAATAAAAATGGAGTTGGTCAAAAACACAAAGCTAGAAATACCAAAATGTGTGCAGTATTGATTCTGGGATCTCCTACTGCTACATTGTAGCTGTATAACATCAGCATGAGCAATGAATTCAGATGTTAGTTGCAGCCTTACAAAAATATTAATTTTTAATGATGCCATTCTTTTAGAAATGTCTCAGCAAGTGCATGAGCAAGCATGTCCTGGGCTTAACAGCTTCCACATACAAACCACTTGGTGGTAGTGGTGGTGAGCAAACTAATATCTCCTTCCTGTGGTTCTCCTGAGGGATCTGCTGGGGTTTTTTTCAGTGTTGCACATTCACAACAGTGCAAAATATAACCTGTACAGCATTGTGGTAACTGTTTGCTGCACTGCACTGCTAGCACACTTTATATTCAACCTTCTGCATGCAGAAGGGAAGTACAAGCCAGTGGAAAGTTGTCTTGTATGTAAACTTGTGTGTATGACATTGGCATACAGAGAAACAAACTAAACAGTTCTGCTGAATTACAAAATACAAAATATACTATGTAATTTAAATTAATTTTTCATCTGTATTCAGCATTTTCAGAAGCACCTGCTGATGTTCTGCCCCATTGTGGATGTCTCCTAATCTGTATCTTGTAGATAAAAAGTGCACAGCTGTGTAAGCATGAGAAGAAAAGGATTTGAAACTCCCTTATTGCTCTTTCTTCTGTCCATATAGGAGTCTCATCAGACTGTGTGTATATTGCATGTACAGTATTGAGGCTTAAGTTCTACCTAGTGGCCTAGACAGAATGACATTTATAGCAAGTAATACCAGTCAACAGTCTCCTGAGCCCATTGGTTTTCTTGCTGTTCCTGCCTGCTCTCTGGTGTCTCTTCCATGCTTTTCAGAAGCACATGGAGGCTCCAGTGGCTCACTAACAATGTGATGTCTGCTTTCCAGAGCAGGACAGCCACAGCTCTTTACCTTGCAGCCACTCAGCCCTAGGCATGAGTGGTACCTCTTGCTGGGTTTTGTACTCTTTGTACAGCAAAATTTTAAAGTTGGAGGAAACTATTAAGATTTAGAGAGTTAAATGCAGCTGTAGAGGTCAGAGCAGCTGAGAGAATCTACAGTGACTGTAGATCCTGGCTCTGAACTGATTTTATGCAAATGTATTTTCCTGTCAGACTCTCCAGCTTCAAAACAGAGCAGGATATACAAGAAAGATGAGAAATGTGGCAACTATTGGAGCGCATTAGTAACAAGGTATTCCAGTTGAAGCCAGGGCAGCTTTGTATTAGCTTCCCTCTTAACATACATTAACAGTAAATAATGTAGCTTATTTCATAAAGGACCCAGTTGCAAACTGACTGTTAAATTTATCTGTGATGAGCAAGGTTTGTGAATTACAATGCATGTCCTTGTCTTCTACAAAAACTTCCCTGTTAAAATAGTGTATAGTTAAGAGAACGTGTGGCAAGATGAACTTCCTGAGCCCTTGCTGGGTGGACAGTCCCTATGCAGCAAAGGTTCGTGGGGTGGGGAGCAAAGGTCTTCGTAATTCTTCCCCAGTGTCAGCAGTTAAATAACATCATGTTGAATAAGTCTTTTTTTTATACTTCCTCATTGGAATTTGCCAAGTTGTAAAGAAAATCCATTTTGATTTTTATTACCTTTTGTACAGCCACAGTAGAAATGTTTCAAAGTCTTATGTTCTCACTGTATTTTCATAATGTTGAGAAGTATTATGAAACATTACTGGTATTCATCAAACACTGGAAGACCTCTTTATACGGGGCTTTTTTGATTAGTGAAGTTAGTATTAAATGCTTGTTGTATGCTGCAGCGCAAGTTAAAACATAATGGTCTAAAATGAAAGTTCATGTGTAACTCATAACAAATCTTGCCTGATATAATACCCTTTCTGCTTTCTTTTTGTCAAATGCATAAGCTGTGTATTTCTGAAAGTGAACACTGTCCAGACTGTTTCACATNCAGAGTGCAGCGGCAGAATCACCTCTCTGGATCTGCTGGCCACGCTTCTCTTGCTGCAGCCCAGGATGCCATTGGCCTTCTGGGCTGCCAGCGTGCACTGTTTGCTCATGGCCAGCTTCTCAGCCACCAGCACCATCACCAGGAAGTCAAATACGAGATCCATTAGAGGAAGAATTCAACTTGAGTCTTATCTGTGTTATAGAAACATGCATGTGGGTGATGATGGATATTCCTATTGAAAGTATAAATCTGATTTATCCAATTTCCACATTAAGCCCTCCATTCAATTTACGTTAGAGGAACTTCAGCATTTTTGCTATGCAGGCACATGTAGGTAGTGCTTGAAAGAACTGGCTTTGTTTAGAATTCCTCAAGATTATCTTCCAGTCACAGCTCACAAGGCTAAATGGTGCCTTGTAACCATTTGTGACAGCAAATAGCTCTTGCTGTTACAGGAGCACTAGTGAAATTGTTATTAATATAAGAATCAAAAGGCTTGTTAGGCTATATGCAAATTTTAACTATTAAGAAAAGAAAAAATAAGATTGACCAGTGAAGAAATGCTCTGATCTAACAACTTACGGGGAATCCTTTCCCAGCCAGTGGAAGGAAAATCAGACTTCTAAACACTTGAGAATAGCATTAACATCAAAATCAGAGTGAGAAACTGCTGACTTTAGCCAATACATGTGATTCAAATACAAAAGTTACTATGTAGATTGCTGCTGATCAGTAAAAGCTTTTCAAATTGCCTTAATTATGTGCCTTGCTTAGAGGGTTCTAATGGAGTCTGAAAGGAACATTTTTGCCAATGATTCATCTGAGGCATTGTTTGGTTGGTGAAATTCAGTGATGTACTGGTTATATCTGATTCTTCACAAGAAAAATGAAATCCTGAACTCTGCTAACGTGTGAGAGGATGTGAATTTGCAGTTGTTCTGTTTCACAGTTAATATGTCTGTGTATGGGGATGTAGTGATTCTCCTGAGTGAAGAAATCCCTATTACTGTACTCCAAGATGAACATTGCAAAACAGCCTATGGACTTGTATAGGAGTTTGAAATGTTGCTATTGCAGCTATAGAAAAGATAATAAAAATGAAAAGATCCAATCCCACTAGAAGTAATTAGCTGTGGTTTTGTTGTGCAATGCCATTAGAAGCCAGTGTGGTTTCAGTAGCTCTGCTGAAAAACTGTGCTTTCCTCTGTAACCAGGGAATAGCAGAGAGGATCTTTCAGAAGGCTGAAAGATGGAAGAGTGGTGTCAGATTATAAAATTTGATTGGTTGGGGGTTTTTGTTTGTTTGTTTTTCCTTTTTTAATTGTCCTGAAAACCTGTATTAGAGACTTCTGCAGGTCAGTTGTAAACACTAAGGTGAGACCTTAGCGTGAATGGCAGGATTTCCCTAGTGCTGGTGACACCTGCCTGCTGACCTGTGGGCAGCGTCTGCTAATTGTAGTTTCTGTTGCCTTTCCTCCCACCCTTATGTACCCACATCCTTGTGTTAAATAAAGGCTTTGAAGAAAGGAGAATTTATTGAGCCATTTGTTCTCCCTCAAGTGGACTTAATGTGGCACACACGGTTTAAAGGAAGAGGGAGGTTGTCAAGGAGTCCAGAATCTGTGTAACCTACAATGAGCCTGACCTTCACCTAGTTGATTTTCAGAAAAAAATGTAAAATGCCTCTGCTCTTTTGACTTAGAGGAAATGTTTCTTCTCCCAGTAGTTTGTTAACTGATTATGTCAAGCAAACGACAGTGAAGAGAGTTATCAAACCTCTTCCCATGAAAGAGCTGTGCGGGAGGAACATGATGCAGCCACTTTCTTAGAGCTTGTATCTCCATGCAGAGGCTCTCTGGCTGGGGTTGTCCTAGGCCTACCCTCAGGGAGCTGTTGTTCTCTTGTACATAGGTATCCTGACTAGGAAGGAGGAATAGTATTTATTTATTTTAAAAAGAACACAAAATGAGGTCTACTGGAAGTTCTGTGTGAAGCTGTATTTATATGATCTGCACATTGTATGTTAAAACTCTTCAGTGTATCAGAGAATTGTATGATTGGGTTTAATTATACTGAGTGACTTTATGTACCAGCTTACGTGCTTAGCTTAAGAGACTAAACTTGCTTGGCTATCTAGACAGCCTGGTCTTCTGCCAAGAGCAGTTGATAGCAGGTCCCTGGTTTTGGTGGCCCTGTCTTCCTAAGAAGCTTTTTATTTCATCTTGGGCTGGAAAGGGAGCCTAAGCAAACTCCTAAATTAAGCATTTGAAGTTGAGTAGCACAAAAATCCACTGCCAGCCCCATTCATTTCTTCAGTCAAGCCATTTTTCCCAAAACATCTCCCCACAAACCCAAGAGTTCACAACGAACCCACAAAGTCAACAATGTTTACATAAACCAAATGACATTGCAGCAGAAGAGGTGATTGTCAGGAGAGCTCTTGAGAAGCCCACATTGCCAGTTCTTCTTCCTCCTTACCAAAAGATAGTGAAAGGAAGTTAGTAGCAGTAAGGGCAGA
This sequence comes from Bucco capensis, assembly GCA_013396975.1. Classification (NCBI taxonomy): domain Eukaryota; kingdom Metazoa; phylum Chordata; class Aves; order Piciformes; family Bucconidae; genus Bucco; species Bucco capensis. Next base: position 20,056 of record VWZO01012012.1, on the reverse strand, counting down.
AGTGGGCAGAGAGGGACTTGAGTAATTGTCTTGAGCAATCTGACCATGTAATGCCACACCAGAAGCAGCCGATGGCTGAGCCAGCAACGTCCAACCATAGGCCATCAGCAGAGTTGAGGTGAATTCTTTTCTCAAATGGTGAGAAACCCAAGGAGGATCTTTCAGTAGGAGAACTCAGATAACTGTTTTGTGGTCTTTTGTTGCGTACCGGGGTAAAGAGAATGACATAGGTCCAAGCAGTGTGGTGAACAGAGAGAAAAGGCCTTTATTCAGAGTGAAAGCAAAATCTTTTATACTTCTTTCATAGATAGAAAAAGTACATGCAAAGAAAAACACAGAGCCATCTGCAAGGACAAACTGAAACTAAAACATAGCCAACTCATAACAACTCTGTCTATTTTTCAACCTTGACATATCCCTGTCCCAGAATATTCAAATCTCAAAACATTTCTTTCCTCAAGCCTCCAGTCAAAACAATTCCCACCCAAATACACTATCCACAACCATCTCCAAATCATTAAACACTTACACAAAAACCCCCTTTCGACTTTCACATACCCTCTTTCAACTTACACATACCCTCTTTCAACTTTCTATAAACTTTCTTTCAATATTCCACAACAGTCTTTTTTCTTTTTCTGTTTTTTTTTTTTTGGTGGTGTTGTTTTTTTTAACAACTTCGACAACAACAACAGAATACACAATTGTACTTTCCATTTCAGAGTGATTCCTGTAGGAAATCTTCCAAATCCAAGCGAGACAAAGAGAAGCAGGCTTGCAAGAGCTGCAGTGAAAGCTTTAACTCAATCACTAAGAGACGACACCACTGTAAGCAGTGTGGGGCAGTAAGTATCAGAATGCACTGAGCTTTTACTTGCCTCTGCAGAGACTATTGAAGAGAATTCTGTATTGTTTTCAGTGCAGGAACTAGAAGATGTTTTGGTTCAAGGCAGGTCACTGACAGAGTAGATCTTTCCGCTTGCTTTACCTTCTAGGAATTGGGGTGGAGAAGAGCAGAGCTGTGGTGCAAAGGGCCTAATCTGTGCTGGTTTAAAGGCAGATATAATGCCTCAGTGGATAAAGGAAAGGTGGTGCCTTCCCTGGGAATGTGCAGGCATCTGGGGTGAGAGTTGTCTCCTATAGTTTGTTTGCAGAAATGCAAACACATGCTTTCTCACATCCTTGCTTCAGGGAGCAGCTCTTTCTAGAATGAAGAGTTGAACATACAATATTAAAGATGGATGAGCTCTTCTTTCCCTAAAGCTGAGTTGTCAAGAATTGATTACACCAAAGGGTTTCTATCCTGCTTGAAAAGTAAAAAAAACAACAAAAAAAACCAGTCCTGGGGATTCAAGACCAGATTCCTGAAGGCACTTAGTGCCCTTCCTCAGTTCCGTACACTGACAGCTTAATTCTCATGTTTTTTTCTGAAAGATCACAGCCACAGCCAATATGAGATTGTTTTCTGTTATATGACTTGAAACCTGCCTTCTGTAACTTCAGTGTCACGATTCAGTGTTCCCTAATGTAACTAGTACAGAATAATTTTTTTAAATACCATTATTCATTTGAAGTGGAAATAAATTTTCAGCTGAAAAGACACCTAAATGTGTAGTTAAGATGTTTGAAGAACCTCAGACTCAGCAATTGGAATAAAATTACTGTGGAGGACACACTTTTGCACTGAAGTTAGGATTTTCAGCCTTCCAGATTCGTTTTTATCAATATTTACTAAAATCATTAAGTACATTTCTGGAGGTTTAAAATGTAGCATTACAAAGCTCTGTATTATTAAAGGCATGAAATAATATCTTTCCCCCATGGACAGAAGATAACAAGAATTACATTATTAATTAGTTATTGTTAAACAGTTGTTGGTTATGCAGTGTTTTGTGATGTGGCAATAATCATCAAATCAAAGGAGTTAATTGATCTCAAGGAAAGACTCATGATTTTGAAAATGCTAACTTGCTTTTGTTTATGTAACTTGGCAGAATGGTACTTCACTTAACACTTACTGAATTAAGGCAATTACCTTCATACAGTAATGAATGTCTTGCAGTGCAGCATATAATAGCATATACTCATACCTGTAGGGTGTTTTCTGCTGTGTTATTGTACAGTAAATTCAGAATGGATGTTGAATTGGGCTGACTGCCCCTGCCCTGCACCCCAGGGGAACAGTTTCTCTCCCTGAAGTATCTGTGCACAGCAAGTGGTAGAGGCAGATTTTCAGCATGAAAACACGTTCCAGAGGTGCAGATCCATCACTCTCCACAAGCATTGGTTCAGAGGTGCAGATCCATCACTCTCCATAAGTGCTGGGTTCATTGGACTGACATGTCATTGCATGTTCCTGGTAGCTGAGGAAAGAAGTTAAAAGTTGTTAATTTGGCATCAGTCAAATAGTCTGTAATGGATAATATATTGGACTATGTTTTTGAAACGGTCAGTGGTTTTTGGATTCCTCAGTTTGTCAGGCTGAACTAAATTGATGGGGAAGCATCAGCCACTTTTGCTCTAAAAATCAGTCCTTCCTGTACCATTTTATGATTGACATTAAAAAGCAGTAATTGCTTTGTCAGTCTAAGCCCTTTTTGACTCATAAAGGCTTATAAGAAAAGCAAAGCAAACGTGTATGATGTTAAAAGTGCTTCCCAAAAGGCATCTGCTTTCTTTAATTAGGTATATTGATACACAGTATGGGATCACAAAAACATTAATTATTAATGGTGGTAAATAAAGTAAATATTCTATTGGTCTCTCTATTCTATGCTTACATTAGTTTTCCAGATTTTACTTCAATAACAACCATTCTGAAAGTCACTGTCCTTGGAGAAGGATTGTTTTTTAATGATGACTAACAAAGCACTGTTTTTCTGACACAGGTGATCTGTGCAAAATGCTCTGAGTTCAAACCACTTGCAGATAATAGTCGTCACAATCGAGTATGTAAAGAGTGTTTTCTGCAGTTACCAGCAAGCCCCTGCAGCCCTGCGGTGGAAGCAGTCGGAGAACAAAAGAAAAGACTAGCTGCAGAGGTATAGTATTGAGCTAAGATACTGTGGTGTGTTAGCCATCCTTCAGAGTCTCTCTTTTCTTTTATTGTTTTTTTTCTTTTAACATATTTATTTAAAACAAAAATGTTTAGTTATCTTTTTCCGCCCCCACCATGATGTTTGACCCTCTAGCCTGTAACTTGTATTGAATGTGCATGCATCCTGAATGCTGTTAAATGGCAAGTGTTCATCAAAGGATGCTGATCATACAGGGGTTGCACACAGGTTTTGCAGCTAAGCTTCAGGTTTCAAAGTAACAAAAAGGAGGACAAACTTCTGGCTTATTTTTATTGTCATGCATTTCCAATCTTGAGTTATGCACAATACCTATTGACAAAGTTTGGCAAAGTAAGATTTCTTTTTTCATTTTTAACTAGATACAGAAGATACTTCTGCATGTATTTCACATCTTGTCAAAATAGAATTGAAACAATTTTTTTCTTAGTTGATAGTGCAAAAGCATGTTGTCCTGAAAGACTATCAGGGTTTAGGATCAGGTAAAATGCAAAAAAGCAGGTGTATAAGAAAGGCAGACAGACCAGAGCTGGTCTTTTTCTTTCTCTCCAATTTACGCTGAACTTTCTCAACAAGCTTAAGAGCAACTGAAGAGATTGCCACTTTACAAAAGCCAGAAATCCCCAGGGGACTTCTGTGCAAAGTGTAATGTGAACAGGAATTTTGTTTTTCTTTTGCTTTCTCAGAAGAAAAAAACAATTTCAGTTCTTTTTTCCCTAATGCTCTCTGATTTGTCTCCTTTCTTTCTGCATCTGTGCACAAGAGTGTCTGTTAATACACCTCTTGCATTAATTTGAGATCATCTCCCAGCTAAGCAAGAAACTAGCAGCATCATATTAATTACCATTACTGATTTACTTGTTTGAGATGGAATTTAAGTTCATGTCCACTGGGAACAGGAATTCTGCATCTACCTCTGTTACATGGAATTGTACTATTTATTGATTTCTATAATAATGATTCAGGCACAGTCTGAAAATCACTTGGGGTCTTCTGTGGCCCCTGGTGCCATAACTGTGCCCACAGCAGAGGGAGCATTAAACTCATTGCCCACGGGAAAGTGTGGGGAGTGATACCCATGTTCCTAGAATCCTTGGATGGGTAGGATGAGCTCATTAGCCTTCTGGCAGTCATCCTAGGAGAAGGACAACTCTAATTCCAAACCCGGGCAGATGGAGCTCGTTTAGCCCTGTAAGGCCTTCCAGCTAAGAGAAGGACACTCTAATAAAACCTCCGTCCTAAGGACTTGGCTGCCAGCGTCCAAGCTTGCTAGGCCCTGGCAGATGAACCTTAGGACTAAAGGGTGGGTCCAGCTCTGCGCATGCTGTGTCTCACCTAAAAAAATCCATTGCACAGGCTCGAGGGTGCTATCTGCTATCCTCTTTTTATCAGCGCGCTTGGAAAAGGCGCTGAGGAGGAGCGTGGATGGAGCCCTCCCTGGAGCTTCGTTCACGAAGCCTAGCCATACATACATAATATTGATTAAACTTCTGTTCAGTTGTGGGCTTTCCAGCATTTGCCCTCAAGTGTTATTTACCTCTGGACAACTTCATTTGTTTTATACTTAAATATTTTGCCCAATTAAGCATCAATGGATACAACTTTTTTTCCCCTTTTTTTCTTTTTCCTTCATCCAGAAGCAAAGCCTCTTAGCAGCTGAGAACAGCCTCTTCAGCAGCTACCTCCAGTTCCTTGAAAAAGGGAAGACGTGGTACAAAACGTGGGTGACCATACCCAAGACCGAACCTCTTGTTCTGTATCTTCAAGGATGTAGTCAGGTAAAATAACAGTCATGAGGGTTAACACATAGCAAATAAAAATCCCTTAAGTTTAAATCAGTCAAGCTGAGAAGTAGGTCAGAAAATTTGGCTTGCTTTCAACAAAAAAAACTCGGTATTTGAAATATAACACAAAGCCTCAGAGATTGCAGTTTTCCTTGTTATCTGTGGTTACTGCTGATATGATTGTGAGCAAATGTTTAAGTTCATAGGTTTTTCTTTTCCGTTTTTTTAACAAAACAGGGCAAAACAAGGGTAATTTGGTTATGATGTGGGTTTTTTAAAGTTTTCAGACAGGTGTATATATTCAAAGGGTTTATTACGTCGTCACTAGGAAAAGCAGCTTCCTGTAAAATGCATAGACCAGCCAAGCACTCTGAGTATTGCAGTTGCTGGTTCACCCTTATTTATTTTATTTTTTAAACCTTGTTCTGGGTTGACAGGGTAGAAGAATTGGTGAAAATGTAGTTGATCTTCAGCCTGAAAAATGATTGTGTTTAGTAAAGCTCCTTGTCATAGCATCATGTGGTTTTACCTTTACTTGTAATAATTACTGTGGTATGCATTTTTTTTAAAGTATGCTGGTTCTGTGTGATGAAAGTCAAGTGATAGAAATATCTGTGTCCAAGATAGAATACCCAAACCAGAAATATCAGTCATGCTTCCTTAGTGCTGAAGATGGAGTGATAATTCTGAAAGGACATCTACCCTACCCAGTTCTGGATTTGGCATTTGACACATTCATATACACTTTTGTTTTATCTCCTGCATGAGATGGAAGAAGAAATGGATCAGAATTCAACCTACCGTTACCCTGCTGTAATTGTAGTGATACGAAGGGTTTGCTTTCTTATTATCATCAGTTTGTATGTCTGTAACTAGGAACAGTCTGGAAACTGAATCTGACCTATGATTTTCTAAAGCTATTCAAAGTAAAGCTTACCCCATAGCAAATGGAGCACTTCAACAAGTACACATTGTCCTTAAGTCTGTTCCTTTTACTGCTTGTTAGCAGGAACACCTCTGGTTTTAAACAAGTGTATGTAATGTTTTAATCATAATGCTTGAGGGACTGAAAGCTTGAATTTGTTGCTCTGGACACAGCCATTTGGCTTCATCTAGGCTTCAAACCTCACACTTGGTAAGCTTCCAATTCATCCTGTGGGCTGCAAGCTGCCTGGTGTCCCTCTTAGTCAACAGGAGACGCATGACTAAAATTACAAGTTGGGAAAGCAAACAACCTCGGACAAAGCACTAAAATGAATGCAACAAACCCAGTCTTTAAATCTCTCTGGAGTCAAAGTCTGGGGAAAGGGAAAAAGCTTTAAAAGGCAGAGCAGAGAGAATGGCTTTGCTGCATAACATTCCAGCTGACGTTAAAGCTGTGCCTCAGCAAAGAGCCAGTGCAAGCCCTATATCCCCTACACACTGAGCCAGAGTTTCTCACACAGGCAAGACTGGAGAAGGAGAGTGGGAACAGGGGGAGAGAGGTGTAATATCTTTGGCCCTCCTCACCTAGGAGCAATGTATGTCATCTAAGAGATGACTAGAACGAGAAGTTGTGAGGAAGCAACCAACTGATTGTCACTAGGCAGCACAAATAATAACCCTTGGGACATAAATAAGGACAGCAGAATGATGCTTGATTCTCCAGGCCTCCTCCTGACAGTCATGCAAAGCTAGGGTTAGAAGCTGGAGGAGCTTCTGTGGTTCAGGTGCTACGTTCTTTGTTCCGTGTCCTGCCAAATTTGACCTTAAACTTCCATTGATACTATTAGTAAAATCCTATTCTTTAGTGGAAAAGGGTGCCTTTGACACTGCTTGTCAATTCTGTGACAGTTAAATTTAATGGCTAGCATCCTCAGCTATTTCAAGTGTGAGATAAATCTCCCAGTAAAGTGGCAAGAAAGCATACAGGACAGGGTTGATCTATCTTACATTCAAAAAGCAAGCCAGGATTTACTATCAAGAATCATCAGTTGTAGCCTGAGACTATAAAGAACAAAAATGAATTCCTTCTTCAAGCGCCTACCATTCCTACTTATATACACTTTTTTCAATTTACATCTAACTGAAAGAAACCTGCAAAATACCGTCCAGATGTGGTGAAAGGGAGAAGTGGTGGGCTGGGTTAAGCTGGGATAGTGGATGGTGATGAGGTGCCGAAGGGATGGGATAGAAAGGCGTTGGAATGTGGATAGTTGCATGGTGTGCTCCTGATCAAGATGGACGACCATCTTTTCCCTGCTGCATCCCGCCAAGAAAGAGGAAGCATTCCGAGAGTCACATAGATTTAAAGTGTTTGTTGCGTCACTCTGCATGACGCACTTCCAGGTGCGCTGCTGGTTTTGTGCTCAGGCATGCTGGGGCAGTGTGTTCACTATGTGCCTCTGCATGCCTCCACTTCTGCCAGGATAGGGTTCCTGGGGTCTACGCTATTGGGATGTGCCGCTCTGTGCCACCCCCTGCTGCTCTTGTGCTGCCACCACAGTCACTCCACCAGGACGGGGACCAAGAGAATGCCACTGGAATGGGGCTGCGGGCTGCTGCAACTGGTGGGGGCTGGCACTGGGGCTGGGGGCGCACCCACCCGCTGCAGCTGCTGCAGCTCCTGCCACTCACTCAGCTGGCATTGCCTGACGCCTTACCCACCGCTCCGGGATGTGCAGAGTACCACCACTGACTCCAAAGGAGGTGAAGGGGTCAGCTCTGCAAGGTTTTTAGTTCCAGTCTGCCAGGGGAAGGGACACTCCCCCACCCCAGCCACATGGCAAAAGTCCTGGTGCGCACACACCCCCCCCCAATCCAAAAACAAACAACCCGAAGAAGGAGGAGGATGAACAATGGGATACAAACTTCCTATTTTTACATACCTCACAACATTCCATCCCTATATCCCTCTTTCTTCTCCTTCTTCTCACTAATAGAAGGCTGGACATTAATTAGGGACGATATTTTGAAGGCACAGGATCAGACCATCCCTACATGCCTTAAGACAAGCTGTTGGCATAGAAGACCAGCTTGGCTGAATAGGTCACGAGTGGGGTCCCACAATGCTCAGTACTGGGGCCACTCCTGTTTAACATCTTCATCAATGATTTGGACCAGGGGGTGGAGTGCAGCCTTAGCAAGTTTGCAGACGACACCAAGCTGGGTGGCAGTGTCAATCTGCTTGAGGGTAGGGAGGCTCTACAGAGGGGTCTGGATAGGCTGGGCCAGTTCCATGAAATTCAATAAGGCCAAATGCTGGGTCTGCACTTCAGCCATAACAACCCCAGCAGCAGTACAGGCTTGGGGAGGAGTGGCTGGAGAGCTGCCAGGCAGAGAGGGACCTGGAGGTGTTGACTGACAGCTGGCGGAACATGAGCCAGCAGTGTGCCCAGGTGGCTAAGAAGGCCAACAGCATCCTGGCCTGGATCAAGAACAGTGTTGTCAGCAGGAGCAGGGAGGTGATCGTGCCCCTTTACTCAGCTTTGGGGAGGCCTCACCTCGAGTACTGCATCCAGTTTTGGGTCCCTCACTACAAGAGGGACATTGAGGTGCTGGAGAGGGTACACAGGTGGGCTACCAAGCTGGTAAAGGGCTTAGAACATAAACCTTTTGAGGAAAGACTGAGGGATCTGGGCCTATTTAGCCTGGAAAAGAGGAGATTGAGGGGAGACCTCATTGCTCTCTAGAACTACCTGAAGGGAGGTTGTAGAGAGGCAGGGACTGGTCTGTTCTCCCTGGTGGAGAGTGATAGGACAAGGGGAAATTGATGTGATTTGTGCCAGGAGAGGTTCATGTTAGCTATTAGGAGGAACTTCTTTCCTGAAAGGGTTTTCAGCCATTGGAACAGGCTGCCCAGGGAGGTGGTTGACTCACCATCCCTGGAGGTGTTTAAGAGACGGGTGGATGTTGCATTGGGCGGCATGGTTTAGTGGGTTTATAGGGCTATGACAAAGGCTTCTTCAAGGTCTCTTCCAGCTGTAATTGTTCTATGATTCTAATATGCCTTAATAAACATTTTCATAGAACTGCATACATTAACATACATATATACATGTGTTATACTACAGAAAAACTTATACAACTATATACAACAAATATATACATGCAGGTATGGTCTTTTTGCAAACAGTTTTTAACCAAAAATAAGGTCCCTCTGAGGTGCACTGTGTCTCCCCAACTTTTTGCATTACCAACCAGGTGCAACCTGGTCCCTGAGCAAAAACAACCCCATGAATGGGTTGATCCAACTTGTTTTTACTAGCATACCTCTCAGGTGCACTATGGGAACTCCATCTCCTTCAATGGTGTTAAGGGGTTTGGTATCAGGTGGGGCTGGCTTGATTGACAGAGTCTCTGTTGTTGACCAGCCATATATCTTTCTCCAAGTGCTGGTCCCTGTTTCTGGAAGTTCTATTGCCCAGTGCCTTCAGTATGTTTTTTAACAGACCATTACATCTCTCAACCTTTCCAGCTGCTGGTGCATGATAGGGGATATGGTATATCCACTCAATTCCATGCTCTTTGGCCCAGGTGGTAACCAGGCCATTTTTGAAATGAGTCCCACTGTCTGACTCAATTCTCTCCAGTGTGCCATGTCACCACAAGACTTGTTTCTCTAGACCCAGGATGGTATTTGGGGCAGTGGTGTGAGGCACCAGATATGTTTCCAGCCAGCCGGTAGTTGCTTACACCAGGGTAAGCATGTAGCGCTTACCTTGGTGGGCCTGTGGCAGTGTGATGTAGTCTATTTGCCACGCTTCACTGTAACTTACCTAGCCCAAAGTCCACCATACCACAGGGGCTTCACCCTTTTGGCCTGCTTGATTGCAGCACACATTTCACAGTCACGGATGACCTGCAAAATAGAGTCCAGAGTTAAATCTACCCCTCGGTCACTTGCCCATCAGTAGGTGGCATCCCTTCCCTAGTGGTCTGAAGCATTGTGGGCCCAGCGAGCTAGAAACAGCTCTCCTTTCTGCTGCCAATCCAGATCTACCTGTGACACCTCGATCTGTGCAGCGTGATCTGCCTGTGCATTGTTGCTCTTCATCAGCCTGGCTCTTAGGCACATGTGCATCCACATGGTGAACCCTTACAGCCAGTTTCTCTGTCTGAGTGGTGATGTCTTGCCATATCTTGGAAGCCCAGATGGGTGTTCCTTTCTGCTGCCAATTGGCCTTCTTCCATCTTTCTAGCCATCCCCAGAGAGTATTGATCACCATCCACGAGTCAGTGTAGAGACAGAGCCTTGGCCACTTCTCCCATTCAGCAATGTCTAAGGCCAGCTGGACAGCTCTAAGCTCTGCAATCTGACTTGCCCCAACTTCTTCTTTGGTGGCCTTTGCGACATGTCGTGAGGGGCTCCACACAGCTGCCTTCCACTTCCAGCTCGCCCCAACAATACAACAAGAACCATCAGTGAAGAGAGCATACTGTTCCTCATCCTCTGGCAGCTGATTATATGGTGAAGCTTCCTCAGCTCTTCTTCCTCCTACTCGGCTAGGTCAAAACTTCCATCCTTAGGCCAATTGGTGATTACCTCCAGGATCACAGGGCTATTCGGGTTATCGATTCAGGCACACTGTGTGGTTAGGGCTTTCCACTTGCTTCAAGTAGCATTGGTGGCATGATGCATAGCCAGAAGCTGGCCTTTAATCATTCACCCCAACACCGGTAGTGGGGGTACCAGGAGAAGCTGTGCTTCTATGCCAGTCACCTCTGATGCAGACTGGACTCCTTCATAGGCCATCAGGATCCCTTTCTCATTTGGAGTGTAGTTTGCTTCAGATCCTCTATAAGCTTGGCTCCAGAATCTGAGTGGTCGGCCTTGAGTCTCTCCAGCCACTTTTTGCCAGAGGCTCCAAGAAGGTACTTTTCTTTCATCAGAGGTGTATACCACATTCTTCACCTCTGGTCCTGTTCTCACTGGGCTAAGGACTACTACATTGAGCTATTTCCTGTTTTATTTGTTCAAAGGCCTGCTGCTGTTCGGGACCCCAGTAAAAGTCATTCTTTTTGCATGTCACCAGGAAGAGAGGACTGACAATGTGACTATATTCCAGGATGTGCATCTTCCAGAAACCTGCAGCACCCAGGAAGATCTGAGTCTCTCTTTTATTGGTGGGTGTTGACACTGATGTTATTTTTTTGACAACCTCAGTTGGGATCAGGTGGCATCCATCCTGTCTTTTTACCCCCACTGCTTGTTTTGTGCTCAGGCATGCCGGTGTGGGGTGTTCGCTACGTGCTGCTGCGTGTCGCTGCTGCCGCTCCTGCCACTCTGGGACATGCCGCTCTGTGCCAAGCCAGCATGGCCTGGCGCCTTCCCCACCGCTCCAGGACACACGGTGCACCACTGCCAACCCCGTAGGAGTGGAAGGGGTCAGCTCTGTGCAGTTTTTAGTGCCAGTTTGCCAGGGGAAGGGACAACCCCTTTGTCCCAGCCACGTGCGGCAGAAGTCCTGGTGCCCCTCCCCCAGTTCAGGGGGAGAAGGAGGAGGATGAAAGATGGGATGCAAACTTCCTATTTTTATGTACCCCGCAATATCCTTGTTCCAGGAGAATGGATTAATCCCCTCAGTGTTCACAGTTGAAGTCCTGCATAAGGCTTTATGCATTCACAGCTTGTTTAGATAAGGAAATGGTACCAATTTTATCTGTCCTCAGCCTGAGATAGAATTTCTACAGCTGTTTGTCACGTTTACCTGAGTGGAATTACAAGAGTTTCCTTATAAGCAAAGACCATCTCAAGCTTTTTTACAGAAATCAGTTGATGTCTTTTGAAGGGCTCCACCTGGAGCTTCTGCCCCCATTGGACTTTTAAAATGCACAATTTAAAATGCTCCACAGCTCTGACATTAACGTATACCTGATTGAGAAATGCAGAATTCAAGAGCCACAGGGAGCTAGGGCAGTAATGAATTTTGGAGAAATACAGAGGGTAAATCTAGTGTAGTGAGAGCTAGTGTGTGTAATAATCATAGAATCATAGAATCATTTGGGTTGGAAGGAACCTCTGGAGGTCATCCAGTCCAAACCCCCTGCAGTGAGCAGGGACATCTCCAACTAGATCAGGCTGCCCAGAGCCTTGTCGAGCCTCACCTTGAATACCTCCAGGGATGGGAACTCAACCACCTCCCTGGGCAACCTATTCCAGTATTCTGCTACCCTCATGGTAAGGAACCTTTTCCTAATATCCAATCTAAATCTACTCTTCTCTAATTTAAAACCATTGCCCCTTGTCTTTTCACTACAGGCCTTTGCAAACAGGCCCTCTCCAGCCTTCTTTTAAGTTCCTTTCAGGTACTGGAAGGTTGCTATTAGGTCCCCCCGAAGCCTTCTCTTCTCCAGGCTGAACAATCTCAGCTCCCTCAGCCTGTCTTCGTAGGAGAGGTGTTCCAGCCCCCTGATCATCTCGTGGCCTCCTCTGGACCTGCTCCATCAGGTCCATGTCCTTTCTGTATTGAGGGCTCCAGAACTAGACACGGTATTCTAGATGAGGTCTCACCAGAGCAGGGTAAAGTGGCAGAATCACCTCTCTGGATCTGCTGGCCATGCTTCTTTTGATGCAGCCCAGGATGCCATTGGCCTTCTGGGCTGCCAGCGTGCACTGTTTGCTCATGTTGATGCCGAATTTATGCCCCAAACGGCGCAATGGAACTGCTCAGAGACAAGTTTTAGCCTTTAAGCAGCGACATACTTATTTCAGTCAACGTTGGGGAATTTCTGACTAACACCAGACAAAAAAAGTTCCAAAGCAGTCAGTGAAAAGCCAGGCTATTTATACAATTTTTTCAAGAGATAACGTCATCTTTACATGCATATTCATATTATTGCAACATCTAATTATAATATTCATAGCAGGCAGAGTTAGGGCGGAGTCAGGGGCGGAGTCATCATTCTGGGGAGATTCCTGGTGGTACTTCCTGTTACTTCAGTCTCAGGTGTCGTCTTTTTGCTCCTCTTCCTCAAGTAAACTTTTGAACTTTCCTTAATTCCGCTGACTCCAACGTATATTTGGCAAGAGTTTCTGCGCTCCTGCCTTTCTCTTTCCCCTTATCTCTCCGTGTTCTCTCTCCGTGTTCCTCTCTTATGTCTATTTATGTATGTGTGTTAGCATTTTTGATGCTAGTTATTTTCCTGTGTTCTTACTTTATGGGGGGTTTTTTGTGTCAGTGTGTTAGCATTCTTTGGCAAAGTGTTCTCTTCAGTTAGTCCTTGAATCTTGGTTCTTCATTTCTTAGCCCAGAGCATGCATTCTGAGTTAACTCTTCAGGTCTTTCTCTGTTACAATGTCCAGCTTCTCATCCACAAGCACCCCCAAGTCATTTTCTGCAGGGCTGCTCTCTTCTCATCCCCCAGCCTGTATTGATAGTGGGGATTATTCCAACCCAGGTGCAGGACTCATGAGGTTCACCTGGCCCCACATATCCAGCCTGTCCAGGTCCTTCTGGCTGACATCCTGCCCCTCCAACTTACCAACAGCACCCCACAGCTTGGTGTCATCTGCACACTTGCTAATGGTGCACTCAATGCTGCTGTCGATATCATTTATAAAAATATTAAACAGTCCAGGCCCCAGTATGTAGCCCTGAGGGACACCACTTGGCACTGATATTTGACTTTGAGCCATTGACCATTACCCTCTGGATGCGGTCAGTCAGCCAGTTCCTTATCC
>VWZO01012010.1:503666-567965 GCA_013396975.1 Bucco capensis | reverse complement strand
TTTCCAACCTAAACAATTCTATGATTCTCTAGCTTTATCCAAATGCACCTCAGTGGTTAATATTGCAGCAGTAGAAGGAAATGCTGAAGTGATTTAGCTTATTTCATAATTAATAAAGATGATTATTTTCTGTAATTTGCATTTGTTTCTACAACATAAGCAAAGTGCAAGCACAGATCAGTGCTCTGCTCCTTGGTGTTCCTACACCTCTTGAGACCTTCTAGGATGGCTCACACAGCAATAGATTAATGAGCTCCAACTTTGAGAGTTAACAGATAGCAGTAAGATTTTGTTTTCTCCTATTAATGCTTTATTTGAGTTTAATAATGAGTTTTCTCATAATGAGAAAATTATTTTTTTCATAATGAGTTTTCTGTATTTACTCACTTTAGATACACTAGACATGTTACAATCACAGAATGTGAGGGGTTAGAAGGGACCTCAGGAGATCATGTAGTCCAACCCCCGGCAAGACTCTACTTAGGGGTGCACAGGTAGTTCCATAAAAATCAGTGCTGTGTACTAAAGAGCTACGCTGTGTGAATAAGCTTTGTAACAGAGGAAGAATTTTAAATGGTCAACAGTTGGAAAGGTTCCATTTTAAGGAGATTTTAAAGTGGTTTAATATTCATCTATGTCATCCTTAAAGGTTGCTTCCAACTTGAGATATTCTATGATACTGTGTCACAGAAGAGGGACAACTATGTCCTGGAGAGTGAGTGAAGGGGAAAGCATCTCAAGGTGAGTGACCAACGGGTGACATGAAGTCACACAGCCCATAAATAGCTCAAAATAGCATTTTATTGCACTTATTTCCATACCAATGGGAATAAAAAAATTACTTCACTCAGCTATTTATCTGCCTCTTAACCAGCTATACTATCCCTGGATCTGGAGTTACACTACAGTTGCTCTGGCAACTGCTTTAGAAACTCCAGTCACTTAAGACACTTTTCTTTCTCATGGGTATATTTAATATCCTGAAAAATCTACATTATGTTTAATTTCTGCAACCCTTCAAAACAATTTGCAGAACTTTCCTAATATAATATGCCCCTTGAGACGCATATGCAAAATACATATGTCACTTGCAGGGAACCAAAAAGATTTAGAAACAAATTTAGGACTTGCACTTCAAATGTAATTAACATTCCACTAACATTACTTTTCAGTGGAATTTTTGCAAGTGATCACACACATGCCAGAGCAAAGGGAAAGTGAAATGCATTAACCAGAAAATCACTGAAAGATGTTTGTATATTTTATCTCCCAAGTCACATAATTAGAGCTGAGAGCATGCACATAGTTACTGCAGCCCAGCTAATAGACAGTAAATCTGTGATGGGCTCCAGCACTGAGATGATATCCACATTCCTGATGAAGATCAATCATTTTGATGCGCAAAACTGTTTCCTGAGAAGGTGAAACAGTGGAACTCTCCCTCTGCCTTACAGAATTCATGGTGTAACCTTTTGAGCATCCCAGATGAGAGCTGCTTCTAGCTGAGTTACTTGTGAAAACCTAAGCAAAACACCTCTCATCAGGGTCATGCTTCCTGAGAAATGAAGATCTTCAACATAAGACCTTGAAGAAACTTTTTAATTCCTTTATTGCTGGTCTTTTTGACACCAGAATTTCTTGACTGCAAAGATTAAGCTACCACCTACCTTAAAGGAAGATGAAGCCATGTCCAGTTCTCCCCAAGGACATACAGAGCACTGTAAGCACTGAAGCTATGCTTATTACAGCTGTACATGGAGGTGAGATATACATCAAGGCTACTTTGTAAGTCAGGCAACGGAAAAATGAGTCCATTTATCCACTTACCACTGACATTGAGGCCAACACAGTACACAGAGGTTTCATTATCTATACCAGCACCACAAGTGTTTCCTGACAAAAACAACAGCCAGGTTTCTGAATCTTTAGCACCCACATGCATTGTCTTGCATTTATGTTATTTTTGGTAATTCATTAATTCACAGTAACACTCAAAAATAGACTGAACAGGAAAAAAAACTGCAAACCAATTACTACCTTATTCATGCTTTTAAGAGCTTAACTTAAGGTTTACCAGTTCCTCAGTTTGGACTTCTTTGGAATCCGTATGACAATGAAAGAAAAGACAAGAAGATGACACAGATGTAAACCACACAGAGGTGTGACAGATTAGATAAAAGATCAAGCTGTGAATGAGTTGTTCCATTTCAAGTGCTCTGAGAAAATGTCCCTTTGTGCTCTCCAATAAAGACAGGCAAGGAGAAAAGGATCAGCATCAGCTGTACTTCATTCCCTTTGTTTCCACAGTGCAAGAAAGGACATGGCTTTCTGTAATGCAGCCAATACACAGCAGTTACACATCCATGCATCAAAACCTGAGACAGCAATATTGGCTGAACAAACCAATTAAAAGTTGTCTACCTGACTGAAATCCTTGATGGAGGGTTTTGGAATTGGCTTTGTGGACAAAGAAGATAATCTACCTACTTTATCTTCTCATCTTCAGAGAACAGTCAGCACAAGTTCAGAAGGAAGCACGGGTGGACAGAACTGTACCTTTTCAAAGGTTAGTTCAGCTGGGAATAGCGATTAACTACGGATAGAGCACAAATCACTCCAAGACGACAATGATGTTCTATATACTCCCTCAGGGGAGAAAACAACCTAATACAGTCTTTAACCTTGACTCAACCTTTACCAAAATTCACCTGACACATCACCATAGGCTGTAATTCAGTACAGTAGAAAGAAGCAGCACAGTGGATGTTCAAAAACACTTCCATTGCATCATCAATTTAGCAATATTAAAAGGAGACTATTTTCCTACCTGCTTGTATTCAGATTCTCTTCCAACCAGTACCTGCAGAACATAACCAACAGGATCTCCCTTCATGGGTGGGACCATTTCCCAGGTAATTTCACAGGCATTTCCTCCCAACTGTGTCACTCGAGGGGCTAAGATAAAATGAAATGCATTAATATTTCATATAAAGACTGCATTGAAATCTTATTCATTTTATATGCACTGTAATATGTATGAGGGGAAAAAATAGACCTTTGGGACATTAGAAGGATTAATAGCACAATCTGTACTGTATTTATGTGGCCAAAAAGTCAAATTGCCGTTATTGCTGGATGAAAGAAGTAAAACTAAGTCACTCAAAAGTCTCATTTATTTCAGGACAATCTTACCTGATTTAGCAGCTCAGGATTCTTGCAATATGAAACTACAACAAACACTACCTACAGAAAACTGGGTGACATTTAGAGCTAATTAACAAGCTCTGAAGATATTTACTGTAGGAACCTGTTCACCTCTGCAGGAGGACAGAAAGCTGTCAGAGCATCTCTCCTCTGTCAGCTGTGTGTCCTGCTAGAAAAGGAGAGTGGATGTGACAGAAAACTTTGGACTTTACAAATTCATTTGCAATGCTGAGCACTGATCTTTTCCAAGCAGAAGCCAATGGATGAGTTACAATGGCATTAATAAAAGCAGAAATTTCATGAATTTCTGTGCAAACACCTGTGCCAGTGTAGATGCTTGTGTATTCCTCCCATGCCACATGTCACTGGAAGAGAGGAATAACATCAAACACTTCATTCAGGAAAATCCTATTAAGGAATGTGAGAAGAGAAGAAAAATAATCTGTATTAGAGATGAAGTCCAGCCTTGGAAGCAGAAGTGCTAGCATAATTTTAAAGACTTAGATTCATCTCTAATTCTGAGCCTGACATTTAGATGCTCATCCCTGCTATTTCTAGCCAGGCTTAGACAAGTGCTTTCACTAGAGAAATTCAATTTGTCAGCTGCTACAGTGCTGTCATCCTTGGGAGAGGATCTCTCACCATCCGAAAGCCAAAAGATGCTGTATGATGTCCAGTAACAAGCTCACAGGTGAGCAAAGCACTGACAGCAGCAGCATGGTCATAAGTACAACTAAGCATCTGCCACTGGAAGGCATCAAGACAATTGTGACAGCATCCAGGATCCACCAACCTCTTGATCAGGTAGAGCAAGCAAAGCAGATGACCAAAACAATGAACTTGGGAGGAACAAGGGCACTGAACACTTTACCAGGTGGTTAACATGTGCACGTGCAAGGACATGAGCTTGTTAAAGGGAATCTAGATTCCCAGCTCGACACAAACAGACACCAGGAGAGTCTATCAAAGAAACAAATGCTGCTGCTGCATACATTATGTGAATTTTAGTCTAATTTGTTGCCACCCAAGAGAACACATGAATCATACACAGAGCAAATGTAATCAATATCCATTTGCTTCTCTCTGCACATCTGCCAGTGACTGAGAGACTGATAATAGATGTCTTTATCTCAGCTGACAACAACAGTCTCAATTATTTTCCCTCCTCCTTCCATCCCTCACCCCGATATACACAGATTTTTGTCTGACACTTACAAAACACTGCCATTAACAATAATGCTGTTTTAGTGTTGGCATCACTGAATGAGTAATTATGATACTTTACAGGAGCATAAAGATGTACTAAGTTTATCACATCCATTCCTTTATACTGCTCCTAACACAGAAAGTAATCAACATCATCATTTTGCCTCAACAGATCTCTTTTCCCCATAGCATGACATTCCCACAGCTGGGGTTTTTTTTTGTGCCCTTTTTTCTGTTACAGGCAGGGATTGGTGATGCACCTGTGGTACCAGCCCACACACAACCTGGTATTTGCACCATATCTGAACTGCTTGATATTCAGTCAAGGGTATGAGTCATGTTTAACAGGAACTAAATAGGCAGGCAGGGAGTTCAAAACAAAAATCTAGGTGGGATCTGAACTTAATAAAACTGATTTCTACCCAGCACAATGAAAATGTGCCAAGAGTGTGCCTGCATCCCTGTGCTGGTTTCATCCACTTGGTACAGCTAAGAGAAGCAAAAGCAACATGGACTCAGCATCCACACGTGATACATGCCTGTGCCCAGGCAGTCTCACAACTTGCAGATGAAGCACATCCTCCCTGGTACCGTCACCTATGCCAGCCTGCTTCAGCTAGCAGGAGCTTCCTTCTCTTTATTGTGAGTATCTTAAAACTGCTGAATAGAATGAATAAGGGTAATTCACATTTACCCTGAAACTTTATACCAAACACATACAGGTACTTTCTTCTGGAAATAGCACTGAAGCAAATGCCAAAACTTAGAGGACAGTCATGTAGAAACAAATCCCAGCACGGTATGTGTTGGAAGGGAGCTCTGGGGATCATCTAGTCCAACTCCCCTGCTTAAGCAGGGTCATCCAGAGCAGGTTGCCCAGGATCATGGCCAGGCTGGTTTAGAATCTCTCCAGAGAGGGAGACCACAATCTCTCTGGGCAGCCTGGTCCAGTGCTCTGGCACCCACACAGGAAAGAAGTTTTTCTTCCTGTTCAGATTAAAACCTCCAGTGCTCCATTTTGTGCCCACTGTCCTATCACTGGGCATCACTGAAAAGAGTCTGGCTCCATCCTCTTGCCCCTCATTGCTTAGACATTGATAAGCATTGAGCAGATCCTCTCTGTCTTCTCCAAGCTAACCAGCCCCAGGGCTCTCAGCCTTTCCTCATAGAAAAGGTGGAATTCTCACATACACAGATTTCAGCACAGTGAAGCCAGTCTCCTAGTGTTCCCTCTGGGCTCAGGAGTGTTGTTTTTCCTAGAGGTGATTCAGAGCATCTAACATAGGGGGCAGGGATTATAACCTGCTGGGTGTTCTCCCCTCTCTAAATCTTTGATTATGAATCATGCAAAAATCACCAAAGCCAGATTTAAAATATCTAGCAGAGCCAATAAAACCTCCCTTGACAAACTAACAGTTGTTGTTTCTCACAGAATTGCTTGACAAAGGAGTTTTATGCACACAGGAGAAAAAAGGTGCACCTGATTTCAGCTCAGTTTATCTGACAGCTGATAGAGCAAATATGCTGCTTTACAACAGTTCCCATTGGAGAAAAGAACAAAATTACATAGGGCAAAATCTACGCACAGTATAAGATGTTTCACCATAAAACTTCGCTTAATTACATGTGCTAAGTGAGGTCTAAATCCCATGTTTTATGTGTGTGAAATACCATAATTAATTTTATATATTAAAGGAAAAATAAACTCAGAAGTTCTATGCTGAGAACTACTATCATCTACACTACTAAACCCAACAGTGAACTTTACTAATGCTTCAGTTGGTATGCACACATGGCTAGTGACAGGACAAGAGGACATGGCTTCAAGTTGCGCCAGGGGAGGTTTAGGTTGGATGTTATGAGAAATTTCTTCACTGAAAGAGTGGTTAAGCATTGGCACAGGCTGCCCAGGGCAGTGGTGGGATCACCATCCCTGCAAGTGTTCAAAAAACGTGTATATGTGGCACTTTATGACATGGTTTAGTGGCATGATGGTGTTGGATTGACAGTTGGACTTGGGCAACCATTTGTGATCTTAGAGGGTTTTCCCAACCTTAATGATTCTATACTGCAGCTGTTACATCCTTTATAGAAGTGCTGTGGTGATCCAGAGCAATCCCCCCGTAAACATTACTGTTAGCAGCAGCATTTGAACAGTTTATGTGTAACAACACAGGTTAGTATAACATTCATATTGTTTCTACTAATTTTTTTGGTGACAATTTAGCTTCCCACTATAATTTAACTTCACAATTCACAGAATCTACAGGCAGCACACACTGATTTTTCACGTTATTGCATACTTATAAGTCAACCCTTACAAACTCACTGTTTACTTACCAGTTACTTAAATTATTACGTGTTACTTAGGTACATGTAAGAAAAGATCTATTGCCTACCTTTGATGGCAGGTGGGACTGATTTAGTTGTGCAGAAAGTACATATTTCTGAGAAAGGTCCCTCCCCAGCATCATTGACTGCCTGTATTCTGAACGAGTAACAGGTGGATTCTGTCAGCCTTTGTATCTTGTATGTATGACTTGGTCCCCTATAAATTGGAATAAACCTGGAAACAATAAAAATGAGAACATGTAGATACACTGGAGCGACTATTACATAGATCAGCACAAGATGCTTCGCAGAGCTGTTAAAGGTAAGTATAAAAATGGCATGTAATTAACACATTAACACAGATTACTAGGTTAGGGGAAGCAGAAGTTCATTTCCTTTTGAAGCTAATACTTACCTTGCAAAATGATTATGTGAATTACTAGGAAAAAACATCTGCCAATGCATTTCCTGCTACCTAGTAACCAAAACAGACTCTACCTGTGCTTTGCTACAACACATCACATGTGCTACTGGTTTACAGTGTATTTAAAACTAAATTAATACTGAATCTTTTATTGCTTGCTTTAGACTTTATTTGCACATTGAGACCCAAAGAGTGCATCGTACACTCATCTGTGCCATTTGAAGCCACAGTAACTCTAAATCAGAACATACAGATTGCATAATATAAGTGTAATAAATTACACACGTCTCAGTTCTAAAGAGTTCACAGACTAACGAAAGTCAAGCAGCAAAGAGAAAGGGATTTGGAGAGAACACATATTGGTGTATAAGTGAAAAGGCATGGGGGAAGCATGTCTACAGCAGGGGGGATATGGAGGATGGAAAAGGATGCCAGCTTAGGAGCTCTGGGGACACTCCTACTGACAGTTCTGCTTGAGAGGAGGCTGAGAAGAAGAAAAAGGCATGACACTAGGAAAGTGACTTCCAAAATACTCCCACTGAAAACACCAAATATCAGCATACACAGATCTGTCCAACAATGCAATGCAGAACAAAATCAATGTCACTTAATATGAAAAAATAAAGTACAGTTGCTAGAGAGAATCTGACTTCTATTTTCAATTGCTCTGCTCGGATGAATGTTTTTCAGCAACAGTCACATGTTAGCTAGCAATTTCTAACTGAGATCCTGACCCCTCAGGTGCTGAACAGAATAGGGATGTGGGTAGATAGAGAGGAAGCACTTAGCATCTTGCATCAATCTGCTTGGCCTCTGCTGCAGAACAAGGTCTTACTTGCAATAGTCCTGAATCTGGAGAACACAAAGTTCACTATGTAGGCTGACATGTTGGTTTTGTTTTTGTTTTTTTTTATGATTTAGTACACTTATTCAAATATCTTAACCATTTCAGTGGCTTTTAAATCACCAGGAAGCCAAAGAGATTTGGTTTTAACCTCCCTGTCTAGGTGCCAGCTTTATCCTTTGGCTTCACATGAGACACACAGAGTTTAAGCAATTTGAGTATTACAAAGAAATTGAGTCTGTCATTAGCTCTCAGGGACAGAAATCAATTTATATTACATTATGATTGAAATCCACAGAAGTACAAACAGAGAGATCAACAGTCAGCTATAATAAAGAGAAATGTTCAGCTTATTTAAATTGCTGGAAATGTACTCTGACAACTGGTGTGACTTATAACCCCCATCAGGTTTTAGTTAGCCCCTCACCTTGACTGGAAATCAATGATCTACACCCACAAGTTTTTAAGAGCTGATTTTAGAGCCAATTTCCAAAGAATAATTTTTTTTCTCAGCATTATGCTCAGACAGTTTTAAGGACTGCCTGCTATCCCACACTTGTGAGGCTCACATAAACAGTTATGTCATGTTTCAAGTCTCTCACAGACCTGTTCCGAAGGGACAAATTTTCTTGGGATTCACTATGTGATGAACAAAGCACATGTATTTAGGATAGCATTAAGACTGAAGAGACCAGACTGCTGTCTTTCTTGCTCTCCGCTTCTTGTAGTTCCATCAGGCAGCTGGCTCAGGACCCTTTTGCAGTACTTAAGAGGAGTGCAGAGACTTGTCTCTGATCCTGACCCAAAGGCAACAGATAGATTGCAAAAAAGATGCAATGCAGAATTTTAGACTCATGCTCTCTTTGTAATCATCTGTGGAGCTAGGGAAGTAAGGAAGGAAAAACAGACCCTTACCAGCTAACAGACAAGCACACCCATACCCCAGTTTGGGCTTATAGTGCACTTGCTAGACATACTTCTATGGTGAATACCAACAACTTAGTCCTCTAACTACACTTTCTACCTTTGAATATGACTAAGCTTCCATAACACTGAAAAAGTGATCTGGTGAAACACTTGAGCTTCTCCTGTCATTTGGGAACTGGACTAATAATCCTATCCAGTTTCCATTTCCACCCCCTTTTAACTTCTCTATCTCAAAAAAACATCTCTAATGAAAGCAAAATGTTCAACATACAAGGCTGTGATGAAAGTACACTCAAACTCCTGAGATTTAACCACCTTTGAAAAAAGAGGGCATCCAATTTTGGAAGAAGAAAGGCTGATTACTAAGTCAATCAAGTTCAATTACTCTTAGGCTTTACAATGTCAATAATGCTTTGTAATTGTGTTTGAAGATGATGATGCTAGTAACAGTGAAGATGAAGCATTTCAACTTCAAAATACTTCTGACTTTTGGATAATAATGCAGTATTTTCCTCATGTCTAAAGTAGGTATTAGTTACAGGGCTAGAAGGTGAACTGGATTGGAGAACTGACAGATCTCTTTAAATACAATAGGCTTACACCGATTAGTTCCCTAGCTAGTCCAGTGTTATATGAAAACAGTGGTACTGATGAAAATGTGGGGATAGAATGGGGACACAAGTGATTTAAACAAGCCCAAAGTGCTCCTGTTCCTATGTAAGAACAAACTTAAAGAAATGTGTTTATACTTCTTATTTCTTCAGCACTCTTCCCCTCCAAGACAGTCAAAACCAAATCACGCTCAGGTGTGTCTCAGCCAAGATGTGCTCATTCTCTAACCTCTACCTGCTTTCACATAAATCTCTAAAGGGTGTAAATAAGCACCAAAAACTCTCACAGGTTTGCCTAGTTGAATTTAAAAGGCAGCAGGCTACAAACCTTTAGCTGGCCTTTGAAAGAAGACTACCTCTGTGGTTTAATGGCATTCTCAATAAAGTTGCAATATTTTTACGAAGTTTGCATCATCCACAGGTTCATCTGTATTAATTCAAATTTAACATGCTGCAGTGTTGCCTCTCCTCTCCACTAAATTAACAGCAGAAACTGAAAAGAAAGCAACTTTCTCCAGGGATGGAGACACTCCCCAGAGGCTACTGGCCCCTCATCTCACTTGAGTGATCTCAGTTCTCCCCTTCCCAGACATTCTCATGTCAGTCACGGATTATTCGTTTATCTACACACAGCAAAGCAGACAGAACATGATGTCCTAGAACGACTGTTTGGGAGACACCACTGCTGTTAGTTTTTCATCAACACCTTTTCATTCTCAGTGAAGATCTTCTTGGAAATGTTTTACATGTTGCAGCTGTTTTGTTTCCTCCACTTTAGTCACTTCCAGTCAAAGTCAAGGAATAGGAATGTACTCATTAGTTCTCAGCACATTTTCATCAGCAGGTTCTCTTTCAAACTCTTGGGTTTTGTTTGCACTTTAGGAACCTGTTTGTGCTGACAACAATTTAATTTGAAAGAAAATCTCAGCACTAAATAAGAGAGCAATCTTGAGCCAAGGTACAGAGGCAGAAATAGCCATCTGATTAATTCTGTAAGTGCCTCCCAGAAAAATGTGGGCATCTGCCACAATTTTGGCTGGCAAGAAATCATCAACACAGCATTGATCTGACCTGGCAACCTGAGGCTTCATACATGGGCAACTGTATAATTAGAAACTAAAAGCAGATTAATTTCACAAACCAGCAGCTCTTTTAATACTGTTAGCACAACATCCCTGTTATCTGCACAATTACAGCACTACATGTACATGATGTACATGATTTTCCTTCCCCACCAGAAGTTCCCTACACTATGAGGTGGCACCAAGGAAAGCAAAGCTTCAAAACAAATCCACCTAATTCTGAGATACAGGAGTAAAAATCAGTGCACTAGGGTTTGTTGTTTTGTTTTTTTGTGTTTTTTTTTTCATTTCCACTCTATTTTAAAATGTTCACCTCAAAGAGCAAAGCTTGACACCTGCAGCATCCCCCAACCCCGTATTCCCCAGCGCTCCTAGAACCAGTACCAGGCTGACCCAGTCATTTGGGGCACCTCTCCAAGCCATTCCTTGGGATCTCCTTTGACAGGTAGATGCTGAGGGCAGGGGTTTCTAAAAGAGTATTGTGCTCCTCCAACTTCTCCCAACCCTGAATTCCAGTGCTAATGCGAGATGTGGACCAAACAGATGGGATGCCTTTACCCCTCTGATCTGCAGATGTTTTCTATAAGATACCTTTTGGAAAGCTTATTATCTATGCTTGTTCACAACCTACATGATGCAATTCTTGTTTACAAGCATAGTAAGAATAACAACAACAGGACCCACTGAAGGAGGCAACTTTTCCTTCCTTATAATTAGGAAAGCAAAACTAAGTGGTGAGTGGAAAAAGGCAGCAAAAGAAGTGACAGTAATCAGATTGGAAGAGTTTTTTTGCTTAATTATCTAGCACATCTGCAGCCTAGACAAAGAGTACTTGCAGTTCAAAATCAATTTTTAGCTTGCTTCTACAGATCATCTTTCACATGCTGCTAAATTTGAGCACAGAATTCATATTTACCACAGATAGTCACTTGTCAGATGTTTGGAACTATTGGAAATCGAGATACCTTACCTACAGAAGCTCCCTCATGGCAAGAAAAAAAAAAGACTTTTTTTGGGGGGGGAAGAAGCTTCTGGGATTCATGAGAAATGGAAGACAGATCAGCAAAGTGCCTGATGTGAAGTCACATCAGAGGCCATGGAACAAAGAGAAAGTACAATACTGAGCACAACTTAATGTGAATTAACAGCATTTGAACAAACACAGTTCAGTGGCAGTAAACAAAAGCTCTTACAACAATCTTCTCTGTGCAGCATTACAATCCATGTTCCTAGAATGGCAGCAACTCGGAGTATCCATGAACCTTGAAATGAAACTCATTCAGTACATCATGGCCATGACTATTTACTGGCATGACAGTCTCACCAATCTGTTTTGACAAAACTCACTAAGAAAGCCAAGCATAGTCTCTATCAACTTCAGCAAAATGAAGCTGGAATTGAAAGATGTGCTCATGAGGAACTGACCAACATGATCCTGTTGCTCTAAGCTGAACTCCATCATCACCAAAGAGAGTCTTTACACTGATTAAAGACATTATTTTTCTTATGAGGTTGTTACAGATGTGCAGAAAAATGGCTTCATTACAGTGATAATCTTTGGTCTAGATGCTGCGCTTACTTATGACCTGCTGCCTGGAACATGCAGTTACACCCATGAAGTCTGAAGTAGCTGCAGATGTACACTGATCAAAAGGCAAGAGAAAATTTGTTCACCGTTTCTATGAAGTTAATTACTAAATTTCCCCCTAAACCTGGGGTTCTTTGAAAATACTTACACAATAGCATCTAATTCTGCATCTCACCAGATTCCTAAGAGCTGAAACACCTCATCTCAAACATTTAATGTGCTTTTCTCACATTTCAGTTTGTCTCAAAAGATGATGCATATACACAGTTAACTCCTATCTACTAAGTGTTGGATTACTCCTGTTTCTAGGAACAAAGCTGAAATACATTATCAAGTTAAGCTTTTTACACTTGGAACCATTCTTCCCCCTTTTTCATTTGCACAGCATTTACTGCAAAGCCCCAAGCACCTGATCAAATGCTCTTAATATAACTATCATTACTGTTAATAGTAGTACTCATTGGCATAATGCAGCAATATGAAGTTAAAACAGATACTGCAAGACTGAAAGACTTTTCTGAATGTTAACTTTCTATTTAGCCAGGCTTGCAGAGTAAACTGGAGTATGCCATATGTCTTAGCACTCATTCTTAATTCATAATTTCCTTTCATTATTGTTTTACCCAATATGAAAATGATTCTTCCCGCGGGTTTTGGTAAGGATTTGTTACTCTATCTAATTTTATCTTTTAATAGAATTTCACAAGCCAGTATGCCTGATACATAGCAGTAATTGCTGCTAAAATGGGTGTAAATTGTCTTGATCAAATCATGGGCATAAACAATTTTTTAATTAGACTGCTTGAAACTTGCAGTAACCAGACAAGAATTATGCTAGTCACCAGGCAAAGGCAGCACAATTTATCTCTGTGTTTGTTCTACCTTCCTTCATGTCACTGCAGAGCAAACATGTGTCAAGGCTCATACATAAAACCACTTTGTAACACACAGAGTCTGTACTCGGCACTAATCATTCTGGTGCTTAGACCAAACCATTAGATATGACACTCCACTTCTACAGCCAGGGAAAATGCACTGGACACTCTGGCAGATGGTCTCCATTTCATTTATGTGTTCTCTGTTGTTTGTTACACTTCTCCAAGCAGTAACTAGGACACAGAAACTGTGATGGAAGGAAAGGAAAACAGTTTCTTCTGCTACATACAACTTCAGCATGCTCAGGGAGAAGAGGTTTCCAGCACCACTGGGTGAAGAGGACAGCTGGAAGAACCACTGGGAGAGCTAGGAGCTTCATAAAATTGAACCTTTCTGCAGAAAAAACAGCCCATCTGCATCTTTACACTGGCTTTATTGTTTACTATGCAAAGTGTATTTTAATTTTCAGTGGAAACCACCTCCTGACAAGTGCGTTTTGGCTTGGAAAATACTGGCATAGATCTTTATAATCTACTTCTCTCTTTCTTACAGGATTTCTATAAGCAGCGAAACAGTTTACCATACAATTGAAGAAGATAGTGCTACCAGTAGCATCACTACTATCTCAGTTAGCAGGTATTAAAAGGGACAGGACAATACATCTCCCTTGGGTACTGGGAAAAACTTGCATGTCCCCCCTGTTCCTACTCAGGCTCAAAACGCTCTGTTCACAACCTACCAAACAGGAACGAGGAAAGAAAACCTGAGCCACTGAAAGGCAACTGAGAGTCTACCAAGCCTACAGCTCAGATGTCCTCTGCTGCCTCCACTGTGATGACTGGCATTTGTGGGATAGGGAAAATGTGAGGGGTGATGTCTCCTAAAAGAAATATTCAAATTAAGGTAAAATTCTTCAAGTAAAGAAATCAAGGGATGATGTCATTTGGTTAGAATATTATTCCTTCTTTGGAGACACCAGACGTTTCCAGGACTACATCAATGTAAGGCTATGGCCTCTGAGACATTCATATGCTAACCAGAAAAACAATTATGTACACAGTGACTGTGCCCAATTAATATTTAGTCATTAGACAAGTTCTATTTTGTGACCACTTTTTCCTTTATATTGAAGATCATTATCTCTTAAATGGAAAGCACATATCACTTAAAGTATTTTAAAAGCTCAATAATCTTTCACATGATGTCCAAGGGAAATACTACTTCAGTTTACCCAGTGACGTGGAGTTATAACTCATTTATTCATTAATTAACCACAGCAGAAGCATTACAGTTTAGAATACCAGGAAACATCATCTCCTGCAATTCACTTACAAAAGCAGACTTAGTAAGAATTGTCAATGATCCTTCATTGGTATTTTTAAAGAATATGCTTAGGTTGCTTCTTAGCCAAGTTTACCAATGACTCTCCCTTAAAAAAATGTGTATTTTTCTATGTGGATTCTGTATACACACAAAAATCACAGAATTCATCTCAACTGCAACATATATTCATCTAAAAGAAACACAATCAACTGATAAGTACACCACTAATAATGTACTTGCTGATTTTCTCTTTCAGACTGGATATCGTAAGCATTTTAAGACACTGAGAGGTATAATTAGTTGTAGGAACAACTAAAACTAATTACCATTACAGGAAAATAGAAGTAAATCAAATGCATTACTATAATTAGGTTCACTTGTTTCACTTGAAGAGGAAAAATGGCCAGTATTCTGAGGAATAGTGCAACTTGATTAACATGATATTACTAGAGTTAGGAAATTAAGATACAACTGAAAGTTTATTTAAAGAAGAAAGGAATTTTATAGTCCTCTTTACATTAAGGTCAGCTACTCTCAACTAACGTTCCCATGTACTGTGCTTTTAAAAACAGATTCTTCTTCATTTCCACTTAATGCTACACATAACTGAAAGGACAAGAGATGTTAATTTGATCTTCCTAAATGCCACACACCAAAGAGCAAATGAGAACTAAAGAAGATCCATTTCTGATGTGCACAACTTTTCAAGCCCCTGCATTAATCAATGTGAGGAGATTTCCAAGTATCTTGTTTCACAGGTCTTGTAATCAATGAAACATTTAGTCTCCAACAACTAGCCTGTTATACCTCATTACAGCATGGAGAAGTTAAAACCAAATGCTAATGACCAGGACACATTCAAGAACACTGGCTGACCTCAAGGGCATAGAGCTGGAGCTGAATCTTTACAAGAAGGTCATTAAAGCTATTAGGATCAGAATTTGATTGACTGACGATTTTCTCTTTTAAAAAGAATTTGCTCATCTTTGTATTTCTGATTGTAAAAAATGTTTCAATGGCATTTTAAAGCTAAGTCTTATTTTAAACCTCATCAGTAAGCCATGTTACAATCAGCAAACTGCATGCTCAGATTCATTGAAAAAGGGAAAACTGTAATACTGAATTGAGGGATTTCAATCTAAAACTGTCAAAAGTAGTCTCAGGGAATACAGTAACAAAATCTTCTGAAAGACTAAGGGTGTGACTGAGGTCAGTTTTGAATTATCTGTCCTTCTGCCACAGCCTCTTCCCTTTTTTCTCAACAGAGGGGACACCATGGAACCTTCCTTACAACTCTTTCAAACCATAAAAGACTCCAAAACATCCTTCTGGATCATTTATTTGGTGTCATTTTTTCCACCAGAGACTGGCTTCCTAGAGAAGTGATGAACATCCCACGGCTGTCAGTGTGTAGGAGGCATTGGGATAATGTCCTTAATAACATGCTTGAGCTTTTGGTCAGCCCTGAATTGGTGAGGCAGTTGGACTAGCAGATCATTGTACATCCCCTGCAACTGGAATATTCTGTTCTATTTAATTACTCCATTAGATGTCCACAGTTTCCCTGCATTAGCCTGTTAAAGCACTGTGCAAGTAAAGAGGACAGTGATGCTCAAAGAACTGTATTCCAGTATTTTTCACGAGCACACACACAAGTGAGTAACGCCTCAGCCACGATGGGGAATGATCTAAGAGAAGTCTCCTACCTCTGTAACCAACTGCTGTTTCTACCAATTAATGTGTGGGCTGTCATCCTCTGCTCATTAGGACTGACAGTTCTCCTGAATGTACAAAACTTTGCTGCCATATCCTTCAAGGAACATCTCTCATTGTGATTGATGCACACAATCGGGAGCAAAAAGGGACAGTCAGCTAGGGAACAAATAAACAGATCTTGCTGCCAAGGCCTGCCAGCTCCAACTGTTCTCAAACCCAGCACCCAGCACAGACAACAGGGCACCCATTCTATGCTGGGCCCACACTGGTATGCACTTCAGCAGCTGGAGGACTCAGGACCACAGCTCTTATCAGGTATTATGTGAATTAATTGCTACAAACCCAGCCACTGAAGGTTGCATTCCAAGCAGGAGACAGCGCAATGTAGGTGAGTAGTTTCTCTGCACCTGTGGGAGCTCACATGGACTATAAGCCAAACTGAAAGCTAAGAAGACCTAGCAGAGTAACAGGTTCCAACTCCTCCTAATTAACAGCCCTTAAGAGACCATTTACAATGGGCAAAGTCTGTGGAAAACCCAGGGATGATGCTAAAGCCTTGTGCAAAAAGCAAAGCGGGGAGAAAAGCTTTACTTCTCTGCTGCCAGGTAACAGAATGTATTTTATTCTCAAAAGGAAATTTCTTATTTTCTCCAACATAAAAACAGGTTTAAATCAATTTACAGTTCTTCACCATCCTACCTGCAGTGCACCATGAAAGCAAACAAAAGAAGCCTACTGGATGTTTCTTTAGTGCTGACTTGATCACATGCTGGTGCAGGTGATGGGCTCCTGCCAAGCTCCACTGCACTCTGAAGAAACTGTTCTTATCAGTCAAGACTTTCAAATGGGCATTTATATTCATTGGACACCTCTCAGTATTAGTACAGGGGAGCATGTACTCTCTCTGCATCAATATAGCTGAGATACTAGCAGGTATTTAGGCATTATTCATGGTGGTTTTATTACTTACAATTAGAACTTTCGGGCCAGATCTTCAGCTGGCATAAACTCAGCACAGCTCTATTTAAATTAAAGGAATCATGCTAATTTACACCAAATTATGATCTGCACTGCAGGTCTCTAAGGATTATCTACTTGATACATCAGTTATATTACCTAATTAAACTAGTTGAGAGTGCTTCTTAATGAATTATGAGACACCTACAATATTTATTCATTGGGCAATACTCACATATTGTCTTTCCTTCCCTTTTTTAATTGAATATATCTCATCACAACTTCGGAGCTACATTTTCAAATCTTCCCTTACAAAGCTTGCATGGAAAAATACTTCTTGCTGAGCACTGACTATTTAATGTTCATTTTTATTTTTCTTGCACACTGAAAGCTCTCATGGGTTTGAGGAAAATTTTAAGGAAGTGGAACATGGTGGATAAGCTTTTCTGCATCCTTATTTCATAATTATTCTGTAGCTACCAAGCTGATGCCAAGCTCATATTTTCTAATGCTCCAAAATATTACAGTTGTAAAATCCTGACCATCACTTTGTCAAAAAAACCCCCATTGTTTCACTCAGCTTTCCCTTCCCTAGATCTCTGATTTTGTAACGATTTTTTTGTAATAGTATACACAGCATTTTGGGTGCAATCTATTTGTTTTATATATTTCAAGGGGTAAAACATGTTGACTGCTCTTTACTGGGTATTAACTTTTAGTAGCAGAGGAGTCAGGGTTTTGCTAAACATTTCAATAGTACAGCACTGATTCTGGTTGTTCTATAACAACTTTTAACAGCTTTATTACATAATTTACTTGGTTAGACTACAGGCAGAGAAAGCCTAGTAAAAAGAGTATTTTATGTATACTTGTAGATATGAAGGGATCAGGTAGACAATATTTTTCTTACTGTTATTCACAACTGCATTATGAGGAACAGAAGTCATTTTCATTAACACAAAGAAAAAGTTCCTATCTCTTACCTTTTGTTTCTGTCTTCTATCTGCAAGATGTAGACCATGTCATCAGTAGCATGAAGCTTGGAAGTGCTGTCTCCCCATTTCAGCTTCAGGCTCTGAGGACCTGCTGCAGCACACTCTAACCTAGGAGGTAATGGTGGTAATGGCCTGGTTTTTGCTTTAATAAAGTGGCTAAACGGTCCAGCTCCAATTTCATTGACAGCCTGGATCCTGATCCTAAAAGGCAAAAACAAAAAGGTAAACGTTAAATGAAGTGCTTTCATGAGGTTATTGGTATAAAAGAAGTCTGAAGAAACAAAACAGCCTTCTGTACCTGACTGCTTGTTGTGCTTTGGCAAAATGAAAGGTCTGAACTGGATGCTAATACTTGTTAAGAACTGCAGTGAAGATACCAAGAAATGGAGAAAGGCAGAGGGAGGAAGGTTTGGTAAGCAAGCTCAGAACCCTGATGGCAGTCCCTTTAACCACATGGATCTGTGCTGCTGTCCCTTGCTCAAGTGCAACCTGGAAAACACTAAATGTGTACCTATGAATACTTAAGATACAGGAGTGTGTTGTGGTTGTCTAACAAAGGTCACCTAGGTGAAATCATTAACTGTACACTGGTGTCACTGCCATGAAACCCACCTCCATGTTGGCAACTATCTCTGAAGACCACAGGACAGTATTATTTCAGAGGGTGCAGCATCTCATGAAGCACACTATGGACATGAAACTCCACTGGGAGAAGGTTAAAGGCACAAACCTTCTGCACATCTTGCACAGACTGTGTGGAAATGTTAACCATCAGTGAACTATCTATTAGATCAAATAAAAGCTGGACTGAAGTCATCCTCCCAAGAGGCACAAAAGCTCCTAAGCCATTTGAATCCCTTCAAGGACATTAGAAGAAGAGAAACACAAACCACCTACCTAGTCATAGAAGTTTTAATCTGAAAATATTCCTAAAACTGAACCAGTCTTCTCGATTCTATCTTTTTTCTGAAGATAATGACTCCTGGTTCCTGTTTTGTCACTTTCTTGTATCTGTCTGCACCTTAGTTCAATAATTTGCACAAGGACAATCTGCTTATAGGAATGGGTGAAAAGCAGTAGTCTTTTACTATGGTAACATCAACAAAAACATCACAACAAAAATGTGAAATATGCATTTTGAAAGAGCTTTGAGGACTCTCTAAATAGAAATATTGGTACAGACGAGCCTAAATAGGTTTCAAAAATTGGTTAAATCAAAGTGAAAATAAGAGAAAACAGGATGGGC
The DNA here is from genome assembly GCA_013396975.1 of Bucco capensis. Classification (NCBI taxonomy): domain Eukaryota; kingdom Metazoa; phylum Chordata; class Aves; order Piciformes; family Bucconidae; genus Bucco; species Bucco capensis. The sequence continues at coordinate 548,635 of VWZO01012010.1, read as the reverse complement.
AAACTAATCAGGTTTTTTAGATAGTTAACCTAGTTTAGATAGCTGGACAGATGCCATTTACTTTGGGAATCTTGTGCACAGCAGCCTAGTGCTTTCTCATGGGAAAAGACTCTCCACAAGAAGTGCTGCTTCTTCTCAAAACTATCAGCCACCAAGAAGCCTGAAGTCCTTTGGGGAGGTGGTAGGAGGAGAAGGGAGAAGAACAGAGAAAGTAGAAGATAAATAGAACTGTCTTTGGCTGGCACAACTAGTTATTTTGATTGAAGTACATAAAGTGATGCAATTTAATATAAGCAACAGATGAAAAATCACTTGGCTTTGAACAGCAAGTTTTCAGCTCTACCATTAGAAAGAGATTAGGCAGAGTTAAAGGGATAGGGAAAAACTCTCCAGAGGACAATATTCCTCAGTAAAAACAAAAACTACCAAACCATAATTTCTGCAATTTCAAGAACAAAAAAGGGTTAAAGGATTAATAAACATATTGCAAACTAACAGAGCCTTATCTACTGATGAGGCAGCTGAAGTCATTGCACGCCATAAGAATACACTGTGTTTACCTTTGCTTATTGACCTAACAATTAATGAGGGTAAAGCATTGCTTGGCATGGAGCCCTTTTAATCTTCCTTTTGGTTTCAGGATATGCATCCTGACCACCTCACAACACTATACAATGGTGATTTCATCCTCTTCCTTCCAAAGAGTTGATGACACGAAATAAGATCTAATGGGAGCTTGCAACTGCTGCAAACAAGCATTTGACATAAGAACAAAAGGCTTTGCTAGTATCTTAAGAAATGTGTTTTATATAAGGCATTGATCTTATTTAATATTATGTTATTGGTTGGCTTCAGACTGAGAAGTCATTACATTAATATTTAATGGTCTTTCCAGTAAAAAAGTGAAAGCTGCCTGAATTTTCACTGAATGCTGGCAAGTTATCCATTAACAAATGGACATAAACAGTAACAGCTACATTACAAAATGCTACTACTTTTTTGTAGACTGATTACAGCAACACGCTCTGCAGTATACAGACTTTTGTTTTGTTTCACTTTGTATTATCCTAGTTCACAGCAACAACAAAGCCTCTCCTTTGAAAACAATGTCACTAGAATGAACCTCTCTCAAATACCACATCATGGTTCTTCAGCAAAAGTTGTCACATGTGCTTTTTAGCTATGTCCATGAACATACATCTGCATTTACTTGTCTTCCCTTTGCCAGGTATCTGTACAAGGTAAAATGTGTCTCTTCCTCTTCCCTCACTAGTTGCTGCTGTCATCTGCTGCATGGTACTTTTCTCCCACCTTCTGACACACACACCTCCCACCATTTCTGACTTTAGAGCACAGTAAGACTGATGGAAACTCTTAAGACTTAAAATAGAGACAGGCATCTTTCCAGATGAATGGTGACCCCGGGAAGGCAGGAACAGATTTACTAGACTCTACCATGGCTGGACATGGCTACCCTTTTACTGCTGATTACACCACCATAAACCTCTTTGTAAACTGCCACTATAATTCCCAGGTCCTGAGCCATGTCAGACATGCACAAACAACTAGTTTTGATTTTCTGTGAACGTTGCAGCATAATCCAGACCCAACTCTCACCTCCTTCTGACCCACAGCGTCAGCTCCTCAATGGGTATCAGGCCTTGGAAATGTCCACAGGCAAGGGGAGAAGGAAGAAGAGGAGAAGAAAGGAGAGAAAGGAGGAACAGCTGGAGAAGAAGGGAGAGCACATGGTGGCAGGAGAGCATCTTGTACTGCAGCATCTTTGCTCCAGCTCAAGTGCACTGTCATGTCCCAGCCCCAGCCCGTGACAGTCTCAACTCCTTCAGCTATGTATAGCCACAGTGGCTAAGAGAACTTTCATGACTGGAAGGGGAAACCAATTGCTCTTTACAGAATCTATATTGGGACAAATCAATTCATTATTTTCGTGCAAAAGTAGCATAGAGAGATGTAGAAATACTTGCAATAAACCCATTTCCTCAATTCCTTTCAAGTTTTTCCACTAATGGTTTGTAAGTTCAAATACACTAAACAGTGTCTTGGAAAGCTGGTTTTAAAATCTGACAATCACCATTTGAAAATGTAAATGTGTATTTAGGGATAGTTCCTAATTCTGCAGACCCTGAATCAATAATATTTGTATTCATTCTCACATTTTCCCACTACATCTTTTAAACATTTAAAAAAAAATAGATCAGACTAGACAAATTTAGAAACCATTAAAAAAAAGACCATTCTATCTTATAAGATTCTTGACCCAGGAAAATAAACATACTAAACAGGATGCTATTTTCAGATTGGTCACAAAATCCTTTGTATAGTATTTCAACAAACTCAAAAAATCACTTTTGAATTAATCTTGGAGTCTGACATGAGAAGAGTTTGATTCACTAGTTCCCAGAAGTGGAATGCCACCAGCTGCAATACATGTGCCTGTGGAAACCTGTGGGAGTTCCAATGCCATGGACTTCAAAAGGGAGGAGAAGCAGCATCCTCCACCACCACTATCAGCCTGTAATCATACCCAGCCCCACTGGCACTCCTCTGGGGCTGGAACAAGAATTATCATTTTACACTCCAAAGCATATATTTATAACACACTTAAGCATTGCTAACACGAGCATCCATGTGCATTTTTCTCTCTCCATCTTGGAGATCTCTTGAGATAGTTTAGAAATTTAGAATGTCTAGAATTTTTATTCCTAAACAAAATGAAAATTGTTGCTATTAAAACTTAATAAGGTCACTAGGTACTTCTGTAAACTATGTGACTTCAGAACTAAGTATTCTTGAAAATCAGAAGATGTTTTGAAGTGAAGTATCTTAACAGCACAGCACAATTAACTATGGAAACCATGGAGTGAAGCTTGGGAACAGAGTGTAACAGAAAATTGGTATTTCTATTACTGCTGAATACTTATTGCGGACTATCTATTAACTCACTTCTGGTTAATCAATTCACTGAAAACCAGTCCCAAGTACTATTTCCCTATAATCAGAGCTTCCAGAGCTTTGTGGCTTTGTCAATAAAATAGAAAAACTGCAGAACTCTCAGACATATTTCTGCAGCTGCTCACCAGCAATGATGTTTACACAGTGCTTTTGTGAGGCATCTGCTTTTTACAACAGGACTGCTGGTCTGTGTCTGACATTGGAGAAGTCCTCTTGAAGTCAGCTCTACACTGGACATCAGCTGCATGGCAGAGGTATGCCTCAGTTCCTCCTGTCTTTGAATGCATTTTGGGATGCAAGTCCTTCTTGTGGCATGCTGGCTGGATTTGCTACTAAGACACTGAAACTATCACACTCTTCAGATTCAAGCCTACCTTCACAGAAAGCCCAGTGCTTGCTTGCTGTCTACTTGAGTTGTTCATGTGTGGCCATTCCCATACAGAAGCTGGAACCAGCAGAGCAATGTCACACCTAAGCTAACAAGCCCAACAGGGTGGACGCATGTAGACATGCTGTTAGAATCACACTGCTATGCAAAACAAAGGTTCCTTTCCAACCCTGGACTTGGTAGAATCATAATAAGCAAGATTTGCTTTCAATGTTGAGTTCCCACAAACAAAAATATTGACAGTGGCATTCCAATGCAACTAAAACATACAGGCCCTTTGCTGATTGACTTCAAATTCTGCTGAAACTTTGGCAAGAGAGTTCAGAGTCTCCAACCCAGTAGTGTTTGGCTTGTTTAGTCTAGAAAAAACAAGGCCTGGAAGAAAACATGTTCACTGCTTTTAAGCACAGCAGGGAATAAACACTTGAGAGACAGAAAAACTAATTGAGTTAAACAAAGTTGACATGAGAAGAAAAATCACTGGTGAACAAGTTTAGAGAATGAGATCTGTGATGTTCTGAAACATACTTTTGATTAAAACAAGAAGGGCAAAACCCCACCACCTATTAGCATACAGCTTGACAGACATGTTCCTTACAGATACATTTATCAGGGCACAGCTGTCCCCTGAAGACAGACAAGTGTCAGGATAGGCTTGAAGAAGAAATAGCAATGAAACAGTTAATCAATAGCAAGAACCATTTGACTTATCTTTTTACTAGCAGAAAAACAGATGAGGTGCAACTCAACTGCAGTCACTTGTCTTCCCTGACAGACCTGAGAGTTCTTTCTCTTGTTTTATTAAAGAGCTTTCATATATTATTACTTTGAATAGTCACCCACTGGTTTGTGCTCTTCACAACACTTTGTGTTTTCTTGGAAAGAACTTACAACAATATTCAGAAGAGTTGCAGTTAATGCTTATGCTTTAGCCTTTTCATTTAGAGACAAGCAGACTCTCTGATTAAAAATCTGTGATCTATTATGGTGCTTTTTACAAAATAATGAAATAAGAATGCAAAAAAGAAAACCAAAATCCAGTATGATCTCAGTGTAACAAGACTTTTGATGGTGGTAGGAGTAAGAACTCGATGGCCAAGACTGCAGCATGATTATAAAGAGGAGTAATGTCCTGCCCATCCTTTCATTCTGCATCCATTTCCAGGCTTTCAAGACAAACACATTTCCCTGAAGGAAGCTGTAGATAACCAAGAACCAGCTAAAAAAAGAGACTGAAGAAAGAAGACATCAGTGAAGAACTTAGATGGTCCTTTCTGGCTGTCTTGACCATGCTGCTCAAAGCTCTCACTCTGCTTTAGCTGTCGTAACTTTTGAGGAGAAACCACAGAGTAGAATACTGCCCACAGATGCAGTTCCACAGCTGGCTAGTCAGTCAGTAGAGAATCTCTTCAACTTCTTGTTAGTTTTATTAGGTTTTTGCTTAGTCTTTCATCACTTGGGTTCCCTGCTCTGGCTTAGAGTAAGATCACATAAACACCAGTGCTGACCCAAGGTAGAGAGTGAGAAATGCGGGAGAACGCAGAGATGGAGAGAGGTCAGAAGCATGACAACAGCAACCTGAATTGGTTCAAAGCCTTTGTGCAGCTTCCCACATGTGCAGTATTCTCACAAACACCTTAAACTAGCTCTCCTTAAACTTCCTTTCTCTCTATTTGCAAGGGAAAAAAAATGGTTAGTTTTCCACAAGATAAGTTTTCCCAGTCTGGAATGGTGCAATAGCACTTTGCTTCCACAAAAGAGAGGACAACACAACAAGGGAAAGAAGAGGCTTCCTTTGACAGCAATGCTAGCTTAAATCAACCACAAAACTAGGATCTTAAATAAACACAGTGAAACACAAGAAACAGCTTATACTCTGTTAGTGTTTCTGCCAAAAAGGATCACAGTGTTACAAAGCCACTGAAGACAGTGATAACATTGCCACTTCTCCTGGATTTAGATGAGTGATCTAGAAAAGAGAAGTTCTGCACCATCAAATTCCTATTTTGCCTTTTTTTCCCCCCAGATTGTCAGAAAAAGATATATGTATGTATATTTAATAAAACGATATCTTCAATTTTTAGTGTGGTTTTAAACCCAAGATATTCTAGGCAAAGATCAGACATCACTGTACTACACACTGCAAACAATATATGTTCCTCACTTTAAATAACTTCCAGTCTAGATATTTGTACAGTTGCTACAAGAAGGTGTCTTTTTGGGGTACATGATAAAATATGGGATGAACTTTTCATTTAAACTCTACAAGACATGTAGGATTGTGAGCCAGAAAACAAAGAAAAATACTACAGAAGGTCTGTGCCATGTCTAATTTTACAACTGTGCAATCAGATTTCAGTTTTTATTAGAACACTACTTCAAATAGAATTTATTTTGTCACATCTTCTGCTGCACTGCTGTGCACTGCCTGGAACCTTTTTTAGTCAGCAATTAGGGAAAAAACCCATATAAACCTGAACAATAAAATAATAACAAAATTGTGGCAATGTCACTTAGAAATTTAGACTCTGAAACTATATAAATAAATTGTTTTTAAATTCAGACTATCTTTTAATTAATCTGCATAAACTTAGTAACAAAAAAATAGCTGTAGCTACACAAATAAAAGTTCACTGCTATCTCCTCACAAGGATCAATACAGTTAATAACATAAAGCCCTGGCACAGTACTGCTAAGCATCTGCAAACACACAAGATGTCACATCTTGTTTTAGTTATTTCCCATTTAAAAAAATTATTTACCTACCAGTGTCATCCTACTTCATCAGAGCAACAGAAACAGGAGGAGAAGTCAGAGATAACACAAGGAGATGAGTAAATGGAAAAAGGGAAAGCAAAGGCAATATTTGAACAGGAACTACTGCAATTCATTCCATAAAGGAACTGTTGCAGATTTCTGTGCTCCCTAGGTTGGTTGCTTGGCTTGTTTCTTAGTTTTTAACTCACTCTACGTGCCATAAACACTTCCTACATAAAATTAACCTGAGTGATCTGACCCCGAGTGCTCTGTACCACAGAAAAAAAATTATACTCACCGGTATGAGGTTTCTGGAAGCAAATCACTGATAACATAACTGGTAATGCTGCCTACTGAAATGCTGATGTCACCCAGGTCAATGTTGTATGATGTAATCTCAGCTCCATTATTGCATGGTTCTTCCCAGTTCAGCACAAGGCACACAGAGGGTGAGAGTTGAGAGGCATCTATGGGCTCATCCTCTAGCACAGAGAGGGTAGAGACTGCATCAGGCACGGACGCAGGGATTCTGCAGGTCACCAGGTCACTGTAAGGTCCAGCTCCTGCCTGGTTAACAGCCTGTGGGTTTAAAAAAATAAATAAAAAAGATTACAGGATAAATGTTCTCTTTCACGTGTCTGTAGAGTTCATAATAAGGAACTGTGCAGCCCGGAAGAGTTGCATGGATTCTTTGGAGACTGTGCACCACTGGCTTATTCTCTAAGGCATGACTCATACCCCCCAGCTATACCAGAGGAATTAATATCTTCCTTTGTTACTCAGGAGTATCTCTCAGATAAATTGGAGAATTTTTCTTTTTCTCTAAAAAAATGATCTGTAACCTTTCCATCAGCAGCAAACTTTGTTTAGTAAGGTATAATGTCAGAGTCATGCTGTCAGTGACAGGTGAGATCATGCTGCCCAGCAAATTTGCTAACCAAAATTGTTGAACCTCCCTGTATAAAAACCTCAGTATGCTGAAGAGTGCAACATCAGATGCTTTAGACAAGTAGAGTACTCCTAGGCATAAGGGGCATTTGGCTTGCTGAGAGTGACACTGATTCTTAACTCAGTGAACAGACAGCTAAAGTCATGCTAAAAAGTTTCTGATAGAAGAATATAGGAACTCAGCATGGTGTTAAGCCTATGACTCAGATTTCCTCAGAAATCACAAATCACTAGCAAACCATCAGCTCACTATTTTCCACAAAGGAGGACAGCAATCAACTACCAAGCTTCTCATCTTGACTCATCGAGCCAGGAGCCCTGTGGAAACCAGGCTTCAAAATCTAGCCCACTCCTGCTCATTAATTATAGAGGCTGTTGTCTTTGCAAGCTCAACATGGTACACAACCTGTACAGACCTGGTTTCAGATCAGTTGATGTTCAGTCAGTGGCAAATGCTCTGTGTGTTGAATGGAATGGCCCAGGAAATGATCAGTGTCACCTCCTCAGGATTATTAAAAGCTCCTGTGCACACAACCACAGAACCACGCAGGAGGGAAGGGACTTTGGAACACATCCACTCCAACCTGCTACTCCTATTAGGGTCAAAGCTGCATACAGACCAGGTTGCTCAGGCTTTTGTCCAGTTAGGTCTTGAAAAATTCCATGAATGGAAATTGCACATTTCCTCTGGACCACTGTTACAATCCTGAATGGGGAAGTCACTGCTAACAGAGGTAACTTTTTTCTTTGTATCTCCTCTGAACATCTATATTTCAACCTCTGCCTGGAGTAAAACTGGACACAGTATTCCAGGTGCTCATGAGTGGCATGTAACAGGCCATTCATGTAACACCTTCCCTTGAGCTGCTAGCTGGGTTCCTCCTGATACAGCCCAGCATGCTGCCAGCCCACAAGGTACATGGAGAGCTTATGACAGAGTATTTTGGTACAGGCTGGGCTACAGGCAGTCCAGAAGGTCCAGACCTTCAAACACAGCTTTCGACATCAACCAACACAATCTCCATCCACATCTCCTCTGCATTTGGAGAAGTGAGCCCAGAGCTTCCCACCAGATTACAATTAGAAAACCTGGGTTTACAGTGCTGCCAGCAGGCCTATGATGGCAAGGAAAGGACAGGTCAAACAATTGTTTGATTTCTAGCTCTGCTTATTTGCAGTGAATAACTTCTTTCTGCTATGCATAATACAAACACAAAACTGTGTTCTGTTTTTTTCCAGGAGGTATTTTGTTCAATTAAAGAAAGAGAAAACAAAGTTAGGTTTGTCAGCCTTTAAAAAAGCTCTTAAAAAACAAATCCTGCTCCAGGGACATCTTCTATTCAGTGAAACACTCCTAGAGCTGTTAGCAGTGAGCCTTGTTTCGTGGGCTGCCAATGATATTATTTGTCTTGCCTCTAAACCAGTGTTTGGCAATCTGTGTCTTGCTCCAGGCAATTTATTTTCAGTGCTGCTTTTAACTGCTTTATTGGACAATCTCATCATCATAACTGATGGAAATTTCATTCTTCTTTGCTTCCTAGATAATTCCCTCCCCAAATGACACAGTATTTCCCTTTGCAGAAGCCACAATTGTTTTCAGGAATATTCATTACAGGAAAGAAGTTGAGCAACAGTAAAGACAAATTGTCTGCCCTGCAGTTATATATGCCTGATTCCACAATTCTCTCTTTTTATTGAATTACTGTGGACTGAGATAGCAATCTGTATGTTTATTAGAAGGCAGAGTAAATGTGGTTTAGGAATCTTTATTTCTAAAAAAGTAAAAGAAAGAATTTTCTGTTAAAGCTGCTCATAGATAAGAACAGCTATTATTCTCTCCTTATTGTAAAAAAAAGACTAACACTTCTGAAACTAGCTCTCCTTCTTTGTCTTTTAGACATTGTGTGGTGGGTTTTGTTTTCTTTTTTGTTTTGTAATTTTTTAAATGTCCAGTGTACCTTACAAGAAATTCTTCTCCATATAATATAGAGATCAGATCTAGAGCATCAAGCCTTCTAGAAAATAATGCATGGGTCACTGTTAGACTTCAATAAAGTCTCTTAGTGCTGTCATGTATTTCACTTCTGCCTATGGATTAAATCACATTGCCTGTGCTAAAAACTGAGTAGATTTGCGCAACAGTTTTGTGGCAGATAATTTAAAATCAACACCCACTTGAAATCAAAAATGCTATACAGATGGCTGTTTCCATTTCACCATCCACATCTCCTTGAGATGTGGTCTCAGGATCTCCTCCCTGCTCAGTGGACACTGAATGCTTTTCCTCTCATGCAACCAAGAGGCACTTTCTGGCTCAGATTTCCAAGCCACTTACACATGCTCTTTCAATTCCCCTTCCCCAACAGTGCCCATGCAACATCTACAGCCAGCTACCACCAAGTCAGAAAAGCGAGTGGAGTGTACTCAGAGGTATGGGGCCCTAGCTCCTGGCCAGCTGCTCAAATGCTACCTTGTAAAATAAAATAAAAGTAAAATAAAGTCAATGTCCTATTTAAAAAAAAAAAAAATCTAAGGAGGAAACACTCAACAGAAGCATGCTGTCCTTGATCAAACAAACGACCCTGGGTGGTCCACACATTGCAAGCTGGGTGGGTACATGAACTTTTGGTTGGATTACTAGTGGTATTCTGCCTTCACATATAAATAAATCTTGTGGAAGAGTTTCTTGGGCAAAAATATTTTTACTTCGCTCCCACTTACTTTACTCTCCATTTATTTTTCAGTGGACAAAGGAGAAAAAAACGCTGCTATTTTTATTCTCATACAGATAAGAAATATATTCTAGCTGTTATTTTTAACAGAAAATAACAGGAGAGAAAGATCAAAGGAAAAAGAAATCATACAGAGATTCATGAAACAAAATGGTAAAGATGAGGACTGACTTTCTGGCAGCTACCATCTCCTGTATACATAGGAACCTACTCAGCTGGTTTGCTTTACTTGATAAATGAAACAGATGTTAGAGTTTGTTACTTAAGCTAGGGGAATCTTCAATATCCAGTTGGGAGGTAGATGTTATTTACCTCTCATTACCAAGAAAAAACTTATTATTTTGGAAATAATCTAAAACAATTTGGGTTTTTTTAATATCAGAGGGCAAGGTGGTCGTTAAAAGCATTATTCACTGAAACTAAACCATGTGATACACAAAAGCAATTTTTGAGAGCTAGAAGTTAGACCAGCTCCCTTGTTTATCACTTTGAATGAGCAGAATCTAAATTGCTCAGTTATATAACAACAGCTTACATTATTGACAATAAATGCACATTCCTTCTAACAGAGCACATAACTTCCTAGTGCCTAATGATACAAAATCAAAACACAGTTGAAGGAAACTCTGCTTACATCTTAGATTGCAACCCATGTAAAACCTCCTGATTTCCATACCTGTAGCCTACAGCAGTAATGTGCTGCTGCTGACAAGTCACTTATTTCAAAACAGGTATCTATGCCGTTATATGCAAGTTGTAGAGATTTCTCATCTTCTCCCCACTCCAATCTGTATTCGGAGATGTCAGCACCAGAACATTCAGGACTCTGCAACACAAATATTTATGTGGTTCAATTCAGAAAGAAGCACTTAAGATCTCTGTGTTTCACTGGGTAAGAAATAAAGTACATGGAAAAAAACAAACCCCCTTACTTTCAAATTAATAGACCATTACTACTGCAAATGGAAATGCATTAAATTAGTGTTCCCTAATACGCTACTGAAACAGGCCAATTCTGCACAAAAATTACCTGATAGAAATTCAGAGAAATGAGAAAGCATACACAGCTATTTTGCTCTTCACCAGGACATTCAGGAATAAATTATTTCTCCACTGGCTTGGCAGAAGCACATCCACAGAGAACACAAAAAAGCATCAGTCTAGCTTCATCTAGGTGAGTGATCACAACACAGCTCTAAAAGGAGCTGGCCTTCAAGCCAGAACTGAGAAAAGAACAACCTCAACAACTGAGGAGCTCATCTGAAGTTTTCAGTGAAAATCACCTAACAAGCTCATGGTCCCTGTATGGGACACAGGAGCGTGGACCTGGCTATGTTAATGACCACAAGAAGACTCCTATGAGATCCCTATGCCCTCAGCAATCCCTTTATCATCTTAAAGTCTAGGGAAACATGGAATAAATGCCTGACTTGGCTGAAGATCAGCTAGTGAAGGCATAACAGCACAGATCCCCAAACTAAGTATCTTATGTTTTTACCAGAACTTCCTAGAGCTGTACCACATGGACTGGAGCAGCATGGGTAGTCACTGCTCCAGGTGCATTACTATGGCCTAGGATATGAGAAGACAACTTTGTGATCACAGCACACAAGGTATGTAATTTTCAGTGCCAGGATCCAGAGCATTGCTGCACACCACAGTGACCACCCTGCACACAACCTTCACTAGCTCTGCCTCTGAGCTTCCAGCTACTTTGGGAGGAGCATTCAGAACTGCTAAACCAGTGTTTTAAAACAATGTGGAATAAAGGCATCGTAGGCACTATGGTGTGCTCTCTAGCCAGCCAACACTTTAAAGTTTAGTGTGACTTCTAGCTTAGCTTCACAAAATGTTGCAAGAACTCCCAAATTGCAACAAATGCGCTGGGTTCCATTATAAAATTAAACTCAAATTATGTTTGTATCTAGATAAATATATCTATTAGGAAAATCTATTTATTGAGCATCTCATGAATGTTCATGACTTCCTTCTCAATAGGGGCATCCTTTTCTGGAGGGACTCAACAGATGCAGGGCTGGAACAGCCAGATGCAGAGCTAGGTTTTCAAAGAAAGTCTGTGGCAGAACTACAGTCCCACTGCTCCATATCACAACATTATTTATGGCAGCATCCTTTCCTTTCTGCCTTAACTACATAATGTTATCATTATTTTTAATGACACCAATCAACTCCTCAGCATTTCAGCCAAGACTTATTTTAAGAGCACAGTGTCTTTAGATCGTGGAGAATGGAGAAGGAACACACACAAACTGAAATAAAAGTAAATATTTGGGGAAGAGACAAACAATTTTTGAGGACAGAAAACTACATCGCAAGCCTTTGTGCTGAGTTAATTTCATATCAGACTCCAGCTTCAGCCAAAAATCAAATATTTGCCTTCACAATTCCACTCCAGCACACTTGGACATGCTAAAAGCCTGCAGAGAGCACTTCTACCCGACCAGTGCTCTATCATCTGACGCCAGCGCAGGAGGTCTCCTGTCTGGGTGACTCATGATCAACTTCATCCAGTTCTTCAAAAAGTAGAGGAAATGATTTTCTACAGTAGAAGAGTTTCTGCATACAGTTTCTTTGCACACAAAAAAAAAATAGTTCCACACCAGTGATTAGCTCTCAAGTTAGCTTTAAAGTTCCGTGGTGACCATACTAGTTCTGATAAGCAAGATGGAAAGCAAATGATCAGGGCACCTGACTTACCTCCCAGCTCACAAGTACACACGTGTCAGACAGAAAGGAGAGGGCAGGTGCTCTGCACTGGCCAGGAGGTCCTGCTGCTGTGGTGACCTCTGTAACTTCTGAAAATGGCCCGTACTAGAGGGGAACAAGGTGTCTGTGCATTAGTATATAGCCATCTTACATGCCTCAAAAGGCTTTCCAACAACAGCACACAAACTTTTCCAATGCAATAAACTTTCCCGAAGATAGACCTAGCCTCCAATACTCAGCACCAAACAGCAGAGTTCAGTAGGAGACCACATAAAACACTGCAAAGTTAAAATGTGAGGTAAGCTCACGTATGAGCAGACAACATGAACATCCTCCTGTACAGTGGTGAGTGCCTGTGAAAGCATAAGCCATCTCTAGTTTACCCAAGAGTGAGAACGTGCTCAGCAACGGAGTAACCACAGAACAGTTTGTGTCCCTCTGCCTTACCTTAAAGCAATGTGTTTGCATGTCTGGAGTCCAGCATAACTAGCTTCCCATGGACGTAAGAAGGAGCACAGCAACACTAAAGCACATACTGGGGTCCAAATCCAGCTTATTTTGTATAAAATGTCAGGCATATGTTCATTTAAAAAGGCCAGCATGTGATGGAGCCCCAGCCTGGGTTCAACATGCAGGGGCATGCCACCCACGTGTCATGGATGGCTTAGCCCCACAGGCAGCCATGCCAACTGCTCAGACAACTTCTGAGCCCTTGGTAGGAGAATAATTTAAATGCATATTAGCAAAAGAAAAGATAATTTTCAAGAGTCTGAAAAACTGGCTTCAGCCAGTAGTGTGAGGACAGGAGACAGCTAACAGGAGAAATAGCCTTTCTGAGGGCTCCGGAGCAGGATAATGAAATTCACTCAGTACATCCCCAAGCTAACTAGAAATCATTCTCCAGAACAAAGGAACTCTGCTGGAAGCAATTAGAGGAAAAACACTGATATTTACTTATTTTGGAATGCAATACTATCAAGTATGAAAAAGAAGTCACTACAAAGGCTGAACAACACTAAAAGGATCAATTCCAGTCAACAGACATGTGTCAATAGCTGTGCTATTGAGGAAGGCTAACACTGAGCACTGTGTGTGAATTACAAAGAATGCATACTTCAAAAAAAACAAAATCCTTATTTATTGACTTCTGCTTTTCTGTTTACCAAATGAGAGGAAGAAAGATGTTTGCATCTGGTAAAGAACATCCACCCCCATTCTGCATCTGGTGAAAAAATTCACCAGCCCCCTCATTTAACAAAAGGTGGGGGTGACTAGAAATGCTTTTAGACTTTAAAAGCCAGTTTGCCTAAAAAGGCAAAAAAAAAAATAAAAAAATTAAAAAAGCTAAGAAAGAGACATCAACAAAAAAAGGCAATGCATCATGTATCCAAGGCCACCAGCCCAGCAATGGCTTTTATTCCCGTAAGAACAACAACAAAAAAATCAAATCTATAAAGCATTGTTTGTTTGCTTTTTTCCTAATTAAAACAAACACAAATCATTAAGAATGCAAACTTTCTCAAAATATATGAATATCTGAGGGAAATGTCAGTAATTGTTTTTACACAATTAAGATTTAAAACAAAAAGAAGGAAGGCAGTCAAAAGAGAATATGCAAATTCCACCTTATAAGCAGCTATGACTTTTGGAGGGATTCTGCACATTTTGGTGCAGCTGATTTTGCCTAGTCAAATCATATCAGTGCCTGAAATCTCCTTTTAAAAGAGCACCACATTCAAAACTGCAGCTCTTCATCTAAAGTTCCTTTAAGCATTTCTCTATTTCCTTTTGCCCATCTTCCCTTTATCTTTTTGATCACCAGGACGAACACAATGACTTTCTGGAATTGTCCACCCCAGGCACAGTGCCACCTCCAAGCAGAAGGAGCCAGAGCACCCTCTGGCACGCTGCACGTACCCCACCATCGTTCAGAGCTCTCACTCGGAAGCGATATGTGGCTCCAGGAAGAAGGTTGCTGACAGTGCACTCCAGAGCAGGCCCATGATACACCTCAGAAACAACTTCTTCAGGTTCTGTCATTTCTACACTGTACTCTGAGACAGGACAGCCACTTTCTGATGGAGGGACATCTAGAAAAAAATCATGTAATTCATTAATAACATAAAGACATATATGCCAGCAAGATTAATTTTTTACTTCACATACCACAGCAATAATGTATGTATGTGTTGTGTATAGATATACATAAACATACTTCTGTATACACACATTGAATCACAGAATGTTAAGGGTTGGAAAGGACCTCTGGAGATCCTCCAGTCCAACACCCCTGCAAGAGCAGGAGAACCTAGAGCAGGTTGCACAGCACAGTGTCCAGTTAGATTTTGAATATCTCCAGAGATGGAGACTCAACCACCTCCCTAGGCAACCTGGGCCAGTGCTCCACCACTCTTAAAGTAAAAAATTTCCTCCCTAAGTTAAGATGGAGCTTCCTGTGTGCTAGTTTTTTCCCATTACCTCTAGTCCTGTCACTAGGCACCACAGAAAAAAAGACATGTTACCAACAGTGGTTTTCCTCTTTGATAGATGTCTTACCTGCAATATCTCACCCATGTACATGATTGACATTTCTAAAGCAAATGAATAAAATCACTCTTAGCCCTAAACATGCACCAGGGTCAGATTGTTACATGGAAGGAGCAGCAGCTCCCCTAAGGCAATCATCTGTCATCCTGGGAAGCTGTGTTTGATGCCAGAAGATGCTCAGCTGCTTTTAAAGCAGAACACAGTGGTTACCATCTTCTGAGGATGAAAAAAAAAAGCTACTCTGATTCTTTCCTCCAATATCAAAGGTGCTTTTGTGTGAAAAAAAATAAAATAAAATGGTCAGTCAGGAAAGAGAAAAGGCATAGAGAGCTGCATGAAGAATGGAACTAGCACTGAGTACACCCTTTCTGGGACAGTGAGAAGTGAAGTCAGGAGGCAAATGGTGGCTGTTTGACCCAATCTTGGCTGCTGGCTATGGTTCAACACAGGCTGAGGTGGGTCACATACACTCCAAAACTACTAATTATACGTGGGATTTCTGCCAAAATTATGAATAACTGCCATCCTTCATAAGCCACACTGCTAACATGTTTGAGATTCTACATCTCTGCACTGTGATCTAAACACTACACATCACTTAGAGTAACTAGGGAAACTAAATTTGTTTTCTCTGCCTCTGTTTTGTTGTGGGCACCTTCTCCCCCATAAACCCAACGTATTTGATAATATTTGCATGTTTCATTATAATCCAGTACCACAGAATCAACCTGCCTGGGTTCTGAGCATCAGTGCTCTACCACAAGGGGTACAGTCTTCCAGGAAATAACACAGTATCTTGGCTGCACAGGTGAATTATTATACTGGTGTGGAGATATCTTTGTCAGTTAGAAATGGTACTGTAGCTTAATAAATGTTGCTACAAAGAATCCTGAATGTTGCAAGATTATCACAGCAAAGAAAAACCTCTGTTGGATACTGACATGTACCTTGTATTCTGAACAATGTGCATTTTTTGGGGGTCAGATTAGTGGCATGTCCATGGTCCGAGTCCTCTGCAAAATTACAGGTGTTGAATGGATTGTGTGTTATACTAAAGAGCAGGGTTTAAATGCCACCCAAAGTCCTCAACATATTCTACCAAATTTCAGAAAGCAGTCCTGTGTTAGAAATGGCAAAACGCTTCTGCAAAGTCAATATCGCAAAGGAATAGAAAAGATCTTCAGTCACATGGTGTTTTCATAACATAAGGATAGATATTCTAATATAGGTGATACTTTGTAGTCCTGACATAGAGACAAGTCCTAACTTGAAAATGGGAGCACAGTATCAGGCCTCAGAGACAGCTGGAGGTCAGCTAAGTTCAGAAACCCAATAGCGAGCCACAGTAGCAAAGGAGAAGTTGCACTTCTGACTCCTGCAGACTTCACTGGACTTTGCTTTGTGCTTCCCAGAGAACAGAACGCACTGCAACTTTCCACAAAGTCTAGCAAGAGAAATAAAGGCTAAGGCAAGTTTAGCAACTAGCCATAAAGCCCAAAGCTACTCAGCAGTGAGATGCTGCCATGGCTTACCCCACTGTAGCTGTACTTCTTTGTGCTTTGGCTTCCCCAAAACTCTTGGTGGCCGGCAGTGACCTGGTGCAACACTTAGCGTACGGACAGGTAAGCTTTCAGAACACTGCAAGACAACAGGAGCTCAAGTTAGCTTTCTGGTAGGATTATCATCTAAGAAGTGAGGCATGACTAGAAAGTGGCACAAGAAATTGTCTTCTACAACAATCACTTAATAGGAATTTACATAAACAATAGAGGATAAGAGATTCTATCAAGCATATTGCTTACCAATGCAACTAAAGAGTTCTTTCACTAGCATACTCATAATTGCAGCACAGGAAACTTTGATGGCTAGTGTTGGGGGGTTCTTTAAGTTCATTTTCATTGCTTTTAAAATATTATCAAGGCCTGAAGTACTCAATCATGAAAATAATAATAATAAAAGCATGAAGAATAAAAGCATAGGCACATTTTAAATCAAAGAAGGGAATGACAGGAATCAGTGGCTAGAAAATGGAACCCCAAAATTTAAAGAAGAATTCAGTCACGTTAAAGGTAGTTAACTGATACAACAAGCCACCCCCCTACTGTGTCATCAGCTTTGGTCAGTACAGGCTCATGTAATCTTGTGTGTGGCCTCTCTCAGGCAAGTAACTAGATCAGATAAATACAATGGTCTTTTCTAGTTTAAGTATAAACACCTACAGATTGGTTTTGAGGAAAGAAATCTCTTCAAATAGCAATTTGCCTGAAAAAAGCTCCCATCAGGTACACACAGAAGCCTCCTAAAATTCAGCAACTTGCAATGTAACTTTAACTGCAATCAGTGTAGCTTTACTGTGCTACAGGAAAAACATTCACCTTTTTAAAGCAGAAAACTTTTACTAAAAATAGCAGATAAATCACTAAAAAATATAAACCCAAAAGCCCAATAGTCCTTATTGTTCAATAATGCTCACCTGACTGTGTCCACCAGTGCTGATACAGCATGCCCGGAGTTTATACAAAGTGCCTGGTTTCAAGTGAGTGAAGGTATATTCTGTAGCTGATCCACTGTATGCCACTTCCCACTGATTTGCTAAAAAAAATGAGAGACATCCAAGTTTAGAGAAATGTAATGCAAGAAGTTTACTAGTGTGTAGGAGGAAAGAAAATCCTTAATGTGGTCTTCCACCAATGATGTATTTCAGGAGAGTCCTTAGTGTTAATGTTACTAGGAATATTATTCCCACTTAAAGATATTGGTAGACAGATAGACACACATAAATAAATATTTCTAAAATATATTAAAAATATCAAATCAAACAGTAAGTTCAGCCCTATAACGTAGAATTCCACTAGTCTTAGAAAAAGAAGCATACTTAAAATCCCCAACCAAAAACATCCCCCCCAACCCACAAAAAACAACAACAAAAACCCCCACACAACAAAAACTCTCCCAAACAACCCACACTCTCCCAGGAATGCTAGAAGTTTTCAGGCTGCAAGTACATAAATCAGTTTCAATTGTATCTGCATCACTAGTGCATTACTGATAGTAACACTAACACAGCCCAAAGGGTCAGTACTTCTTCACAGCAGCCATAATGGATTGAACAGGAGAAAACTTGTTCCAAGTTTACCTTCTGGACTTCCTTGAGAAATCTCTAATAGATACTTCAGGATTTCTGAACCACCATTATCTTGTGGAGGATCTGAAAAAAATAAGGCAAGTTGTTAGTAAATCAAGACTAGGAGTGAGATGTAACAAAAACATTATAGAACCTGTTTCTGATTTTCCTTCATCTCCTCCACTCTAACTACACCAAGGATTTGTAGCAGAAGTAGGTAGAAGACAGTTTTCAGTGCGAGTCAGAATAAGGTGGCTGGATCATGATGTTACAAACAGAAAGTATGGAAAAAGCATTGAAAGAGCTGCAGCATGGGGGCTTGCCCCATCAATAAAGGGGGGAGCTGGAAAGATGCTGCAATGGGACAGGAAATGGAAGATGAAAAGCCTGAAGATGCACTTGAGTGCAAGTGCAAGTTAGTCAATAAAAACAAGCAACATTTTTCATTCTGAAGACCTAAGAGCAGCATGAAAAATCTAAGTTCTAATAGAATGTTACATTATTTTATCTGAATTTATTATGACCCAAAAAAGGCCTCCTGTGACAAACTGAACTGTCTTACCCCACTTCACAGTGAAGCCATGAGATGTTATTGGCCCCATAACAACAGGTCTGGTTGGAGGTCCTGGCCTGTCTGGGCTTGTTGTACAGACCAACACTTCACTGGGAGAACTCTTTCCTTCCACGTTAGAGGCAAACAGCTGAAACAAAACCACAACAAGTTCACCATTGTTTACTGTAACTGCTTTTCTGACAGTTCTGCATGAGACTTCTCAGTAATTGCATGAATATCATGAAACTGGAAAGTATGTCACATCTCAAAGTGTGTGGGATTCTATTAACAGACATTAGATTGGCACATTGATTTTTCCCCTCCCTCCACGGGCAATAGATCATGACATGTTTAAGGTAAGAGCACTGCTGGTTTTCCCTTTAAAACAATGCCACGTGGCAATTTGCAGGGTTTTTTTAAGCATAAAAGATGAGAACAAGGACAATAATTGTGCTATTTTTGTTTTGGAGCTATTTCAAACTGATATTTAGAACACTAATTCAGAGCATCAGTAATCACACAATTAAAAGCTTAAGCAGTAGGACATGCAAACAAGAAACCTGTAATCTACAGCCACTGAAACAAGCAGGAGGCACACAAAGAGAACTTTGTCAGTCAAATCCTTCATCTCTACTCAAGAACACCTTTTGCTGACTTCAGGGAGAAGGTTACTAAGCTAAGAGAAGACATGAGGACTTGCCCAGGAGACTAAGCAGATCAGGATTGGACAAGAAACCCCAAATAATCCAATGTTTTGTGGCTGCTAAAAGCTGTATTAGATCATGCTCGTCTCTAGGATGGAGATCTGCTGCCAAGGAGGTGAGTAATAAAATATATATTATAATTGCTAATTGTAAATATAAGCTAGCAGGAAATTTTCCACTTGGGAAGCTCTTTTATTTTTGTGAGCAGTCATTTTGATCCTCTCTTGTAACACAGGCATCCGAGGAAAACAATTTGAAGTTTTTAATGTTTAGTTTGAAAGCAGCGCTGAAGAGAAGCACTAACCAGCCTTTCCCCTCAGCCAGCTACAGCAGCTTTCACAATGCTGAACTACAAGGCACCATCTCTGAGTGACACCAAAATAGCTTCCCCGTTCCTTGGGTAGTTCTTCATGCAACTTCACAAGATCTTCTGTCCCACAAAGGAATCTATGTGAAGTTGTTTCTAAGGATTTAAAAGAGTCTTTGAATAAAGCTTTTTTGTTGTTGCTCCTGGACACACTAAGATATGCAGAAGCCAAATGGTTTCTGAATTGACACAAACCTAGGACACCCTCCTCTCCCTGTGCTGCTTACAAATGGCATGAAGCTGCTTCCAGATATGGTTTCTGTTTGGCAGCGTTGGCTTTACAGACAGCTGCTGCCACTCTGGAGGAATAAGGTGGGGCTTGGTCTTTTCTCCCAGGTAACAACTGATAAGACAAGAGGAAATGGCTTCAAGTTGCACCAGGGGAGGTTCAGATTGGATATTAGGAAGAATTTCTTCACTGAGAGGGTTATCAGGCACTGGTACAAGCTGTCCAGGGAGGTGATGGAATCACCATCCCTCAAAGTGTTCAAAAAACATGTAGCTGTGGTGCTTCAGGACATGGTTTAGGGGAGAGCATGGCAATGTCAGGTGGACAGTTTGACTCAGTGATTTCAGAAGTCTTTTCCAACTATAACGTTTCTATGTTTCTATGATCCATCGCTCCAGAAGGAATGGCCCACCACCAACCTGTGGAGCCATGTTTGGCTCCTGCCTTTGCTCTCCTGCTATGGCAGATGGCCCAGCCATGGGGACAGATGGCTCAGCTATAAGGATGAACAGCCAGCCACACCACAGTTTGTCTTGTAAAAACCACACTGTCATCTCATCGACAGCAGCACCTGAATGCAACCCTGAGTAATGCACTCTAGAGCATGGAGCTTGGACTGGATGACCTCTGGTGGTACCTTCCAACCTTAACCATTTCAGTGATTCTTGGATTTGATGAGTCAGTTTTGAAGTAGTATTAATGGGTCCCTACAATGCCTGGAAAAACCTAATACAGAAAATAATATGCCATGACAAGAAGAAAAGGATTTTACCCTGAATTTATACTGTGTGCTTCTTCGGAGATTCTTCACAGTACAGGCTTGCTCCTCTCCAGTGTATTTTGAGTGAAACACACTATCCTAGAAAAGATAAAAGCAAACAAATTCCTGTGACTGATGGGTCTGAGGAAGGCTGTCTATATTAGTCTGTAGCTAGAACACATTACTGCAAAGGGACTTTATAGTCCAGTGCTTTTTGAAATGATTACTATTATCATTTTCCTTCTAGCAGGATGTTGCAAGTGACCTGAATAATCTGATTTTTCTGTAAAAATAAGCACAAAAGCAATCATGACAATTTAACACATTACAGAAATAGAAGTGACAGATGACAGAATGCAAGCACACCACACAGCAGACTGAACTGGTTAATGACAAGCTGCCCTATCTGTTACCTTACAGCCTCCTGTGAAGCTTTGCACAGTAATCATGGGTGACAGTGCAGATTTTTAGCTAAGGATTCATAATTCTGCTGTGGAGCAGAAAATTCACACAGTCAAGTATCCAGTAGTCTCAGAAGACCCTCCAAAGCAGAAATCCCCAATCTTCTCAGTGATCCTGAATTAATAAATGAAAGCTCAATCTAATACTTGATAGTAACACAGTACTTACATTATCTTCTTCCTGAATTTCCAGGGTGTAGGAAATCACTTCCTCTGGTGTGCATCCTTCTACTTTATTCCACTGCAAGGTGATCCACGTAACACCAGCTCGAACCAGCCTTGGTGCAGAAGGGGTCTGAGGAATATTGCCTGCAGTGTAGCATACCACCTCCTGGCTGTACCCACTGCACAGAGATAGAGAAAGAGAGAGAGGAAGATTAAAACAAAACTGAAAGAAAATAAAACTCAGTGTATTTAGAGAAATATTTCACATTTACAAGAAAAAAAACCTAGTCAATGTTAAAATGGCCCAGGTAGAAAATATAAGCACAAGTTAGGAAATGCTAGAACTAAGAAGAGAAAATATGCAGGATTATATCTGTCCTTATAGTGATTTTACAAATCTCATCACAAAAACATTGGAAAAAATAATATTTGATTGCCTAAAAACTTACTACTAACTGTGAAGTAGAGGAAAATCTTATTTAACAAAGGGGAACTAAAACACAGAAAATAAAGCCCCAAGTGTTCATTTTTTAGATGTTGAACTTAAGATGCATTTTCCAGCTTTTATAAACTGAAAATGCAACCTCTGTCTAAGCTACACCTTGGAAAACTGAGTACTTCAGCACATCTAGTCCCACTGTTTCAGACCTCCTCCTCCAAAGAAAGTAGGGAAAATTTATCCAGTCATGACCATACATGCTCAGCATCACACCAGAGCTGTCTGGTGCAGACACAGATACCTTCCAACCCTCCAGGCTCGCTCTACTCCTTTGGGACTGTCCATGCCCAAATTTCTTTGAAGTTTAAGCTGAGCATAAAGTTGCTCTTTTGCATAGTACAGGTTGCAAGCAGAGACATCAAAGGACATGCATGCTCTCATGTCTTCTAAATCCCTGCACAAAATGCCATGAAACTATTAGGCAGGTGTGTTGAGCAAGTGTCAGAAGAGTTCTCTTAAGGCTCCATGCAGAATATATAGAAATTTGAGAACAAAGTCTAAAATGGACAAATTTTGGTGAATTTTCAGGACAACATCAGAACTGGCAACTGAAGGTAACATTCTTGCAATTTTCAAATTTCAGTACCCAAACTACAAACCTATTTTGTTCCTGAAAGTCATCACAAATTTAATACACACAAAAAGCCACATCTCCTTTTTCTGAATCTTCTTTCTCAAAAAGTAACATTTGCTGAAATATTCTTACAGTTAAAAAATAGCATCTATAACAAACAACCTAGTAAGATAAAAATAATCTTAATTGCAAATCCGCAAGCATTAAAACAACTAAAACCATCTTATGACACAAAGTGTTAGATGACATTATCATGTCACAATTTGGAGTGCTGTCTATAAAAATAAGCCACGTGCTGTTGGTGCTTATCTCATAGATTAACACAGAGCAGCTGACCATAAATATAGTTCTTAGTTCACTCCCTCCCTCAATAGCCTGAGGGAAAAAGAAAGAGACACAGGACAACAAAAAAAAGGAGAGGGTTGAAGCATGCCCTAAATATTTTAAAAATCTGGCAAAGAAAAGAGATGACAAAAGTGGTGATTTTGCACAAAACTGGTATTCCTCTTCTAGTTACTCAGCAGCTCCAGCTCAAGCTTCTGTCTCTCTCTCCAGATCAAGTATTTATTTCAATAGGGAGGGAAGTAATCTTGCAAGAACTTGGCAATAGGGACTCTGTGAACACATGCACAGTCCCAGTGCATTTCAGAGGGAAAAACAAAGGAACATTAATAAAGAAACTTTTTCAAGCTACATATTACTAAGAGGTTTGTGTTTTGGGAGAGAAAACAATACAGGAACCTCCCTCAGCAAAGCACATTGTTATATACCACTAGTGTTTCTTTTTCTGTCCTCCTTGTAATAACGATTAGATCCTGTTTAGCTAAGAAGGACAATAAAGGAGTACACAAGAGCACTGAATGTTTAGCTTCTTCACAGCTCAAGTTTTCCTGGCCTACTCTCCTTCCACGTGCACAGGAGCACACAGCTCCTGCAGTGTGATGTCTCTTCAGGCACTCTCTGGCTGCCCACTGCTCCCTAGCAGCTCCTGGAGGATTGCAGTAAGTTTGATTTCTCATCATCTCCATTTGAGTACATATCTGTTCATGTGCAAAAAAAATCAGAAGGTGAAACCCATGTTGCAGCAGGGCCCCTTGGTGTGCCTGTCCTCTCCTGGTGCTCTCACCCTTCTTTCCCACCCCATCAGCCAGCCCTGCCAGTCCGGCAGAAGAAGGAAAGGACTGTACTGCTGAAAAAAGACAGAAAGGCTTTGCTTTAAACCAGAAAAATAAATACATCAAGATTCCTTTCAAAATCTGTAACTCAACTTCCTCTTGCTTGTTTTTCTAGGTTCACAGAGGTCCCTAGCGGGAATTTTACATAACAGATGTATTCTTTTGGTATCAGGAAAAGACCACAAAACAGCATTTAACACCTCAAAAAGAGCCTATCTTCTTAGGCTAACCTCATCTCACCAAAGGTACATAGCGATTCCTTGGGAGGTGAATGACACCACCAGGGAAGGTGCAAGTTACTACAGAGCATTAATAACAGAGCAAATGTCAGATATTTAACTCAACATCATAAAGAGAAAAAAACAAAGCAACAAAAATCCTCCCAGAAATTCCTTTTTACCTTGTCATGGATAGTTACACTTTTTAACTATGACTTTTTCTGAAGGAAGTGTGTACCTTGGGTAACTTACCTAGTACCGATGTCGTTCTGAGCTGCTAATCGGAAGGTGTAGCCCAAAGCTGGACAAAGCTTAGTCAACTTGCAATGCTTCTGGCTTCCAAAGTAACATTCTCTGAAACCACTGTTCCTCTTCCCCTAGAAAGAGAAGAATCTGTAATCAGAGAGCTATGACACAAACCCACATGGTTCTTCTTTTAAAAAGAGCTGTTAAATGATAGGAGAATTAGACACTTTTCATACAGGCTCTGTGCAAAGCAAGCCCTGACAGCATTGCTACACTGCCTCAGATACTACAGATCACCACACAGTCTGCTGTCAGATTCCTCCTCTTTTCAGACCCACATCTTCAGGAGATAAAGCTCAGCTTCTCTCATCCGATGTGAAGTGCAATTTATCCTACTCATTAACCAAAAAAATCATCAAGTTAAAGGTGAAATTAACCTCTGAATTGATTTAGTCACAGGAGCATAGGAAAGCTGCAACCAACATTTCTTTCAAGCCTTATCCTCTACACCTCCAATAAAGCCCACGTAAGCCCTCCCCAGTCCTTCACAAACACTCTACCCCACAAGAGGGCTCTCGTTCCCCACCAGCCAGCACACGGCCAACCTGCCTTCTGAGAGGGACAATGGGTGCAACTCTCTGCTCTGCCCCATGTCCTCGAGGTTTAAGCATCACAGAAGGGTCTCTCACGTGCCACGTTCTGTATCCATTCCACTGCTCAGAACACATGGCATGTAATGAGCAAGGAGGATTTGTTGAAAAAGATGAAACTTTGTTGAGAAACCTGGATGCCAGAGGTATGATTTATGGGAGATCCACATCAACATGACCTGGAGCGATAAGCCTTGACAAAGCCAAGATGGGACAGCAGCAACCAGAGAGGGTATTGAGACACCTCTCCAGCTGCCAAGTCCTTCCTCAGCTATATCAGGCATGAACCAGTATGGCTAAGGACAAGCACATTCAGAAGTTTTCTCCCTTCCCATCACACTTAAAACTCAAAACTGTTTCAATCCAGTGGAGCTTTGTATGCCCTGAAGTAAAAACAAAGCCAAGGTTTTTGCAGGACAGAGACCCTGACACAACAATGAACATCTGGTCTTATCCAATACCAATCTGGGAAATGGTCAACTTGAAATCTTTCAGTAGAAAGGACATGGATTGCTTGACTGCATAAATACTATCTACTTTATCTGAAGAACTTTAAAGGAGTTTTCATTTCAATACCTGACTACAAAATGAATGGACAATTACCTTATGAAGTACCCAAAAGCATATCAGAGTAGAAACCTACACACCCATGGGCTCAGAAGACTGGTGTAGGAGATAAAATTATGCCCTTCTCTGAAATTTCTTTGACTTAAGAGCTCTGCTATGTCATTTACTACTTTTGGTACTCTTCTCTACAATTTTTAATATTTATTTTATTTCAGTAAAATTAACATCTGCCCACAGACAAGGCTACTTATTTCACCTGATATACATCAGCTTGACAGAAGATACGATGTTTCTATGCCTAATATGACTAACTGGAAAATTATTTATACAGGTGTCCTTCAGTGCAGCCAAGAACCTCACCTGCTGCTGCTGTCTCCTTGGGCTCTGTGTGTTCTCCCACACACTGCTCTTCCTCCTTGCTCAATACATCATCATTAAAGATCTCAAAAAAGCCCAAGAAGGACATATATTTTTCACTGGTCTGTTCTCCAGACCCTATCAATTTCCACTTCTTTTCACTCAGATTGCAACACAGAAGGAAGAACTCCAAAAAAACTTTGTAGTTTCTTTCCAGACTGTGTTTAATCAAGCTAGAAATGATCCAGCAGACCTCCAGCATGGCACAACAATTTGGAGGCACTGAAGGGACACTTAGCACACTGGGAAATAGCCATAATTCACTTTTGGACACAGTGTGATCCTACATTTGTTTTTATACACAATCTTCTTCAACTTCACCCACCTACTCCAGCTGCAAGGTTACTGTACATCTCAAGTAAATGAAGGGGTGGAATTAGGAGAGAAACATGAATCCTAAAGCAAAAGTCTTTTGTAAAGGAGAAAATTTGATCAGATCTAAAATCCCCAGATAGAGATCTATGATAAAACTCTCTTTGGACAAAAAAATAATAGGTTATCATACTGACCAGTTCAGCAATAATGTATTTAAAATCTAGATTACACAAAACCTAATTTGTAATCCAATGTTTCAGTAAAATACCCATTCATCAGTGCAGGATGACTAAGAATAGGGCTTTTTTTCCCCCTCTATACAAACTTTCTTTTATAGGTTCAGACACATTAAATGAACACTTCTCTAACTCTTTAATGGCTTCACTATTTGTAAAGCATTTGAAAATATTTAATATTTTTCTGATTTCTGCTTAAAGAATGTATTTTTTTTAATCATTTTCCCAGGCTTTTTCTCCAAGAGACCAAATGCTAAGTATGTGGTTGATAAACAGCTGAACAGTGATGGCTGGCTAAAAAGGAAAATCATGGAAAATCACCTGTAGCACAATGCCTGAACCAAGAGCAATAGGCCAAGGAAACTCCAATTTGTCATAGTGGTGGGTAAAAACTTGGCAAAGATTGCCTATCATTTAAGTTACCTTCAACTTTATAACAGCACAGATTCTGATATGGTATGTATGTATTTTCCTTCTAGAACTGGTATTGTACATTCCCCAGACTTGCTCAGAGACTGACTGGTATTCAAATTACTCAGACTGGCTGGTATTTTGGATTCTGTTGGCACTAATTGGAGAGGCTGGCCGATATTTCTAATTATCCTGGCATTAATAGCCTGGAAATAGCCTCTCCACTCCTTCTCTCCCAAGATTTATGAAAGCACTAATGCTGGCATAATTATAGACAGGAACAACTGGCAGGCTGGTACTGGCTGCCACCCAAGAGTCTTACAGCTTTCCCAGAATCCTTCTCCTATTCTTTGTACACTCAGCATCCAAGTTTTAATCCTTTAAATAATGTTTTGTAAGTTGCTTAAAATATACTGTATCATTTCTGCAAATATTTCTGATCCACAAGCTTCAGGGGAAGAGCAGGCACAGCCTGACTTCCTCACCAGCCTGCCTTGCCTATTCTTCACCAGGACATGCCATACTGTGATGACCATCAGGGCCTGCCTGAGGAAATAAGAGCAATTCAGAAGCTCCACCAATCCATTACATTTGCACAATACTATAACACAGCATTTTAACACAACTTCTAAGAGTTCTGCCTGCTATTCCAGCTGTATGTCAAGCTACGCACTCAGGTTAAAGCAGGATACTGAAGTTCTTTTTGGAGACAGCATTTATTGAAACAAAGGGTTTGAGATTTTAACTGGGTTTTGTTGACTGCCTTCCCTGCAGCAGACATAGTAAATAAACATCAAAGGAGGAATGGGCAGGTAGAGTTGATGCAGAAACAGAGCACAGACCTTCACAAGATCTCAATGCAAAGAAATGAATGTAAGCTGCCAGCATCAGATCTGCAGCCAGAAGGCAAGGTGGCAATCTGCTGCTGGCCATGCCATTATTAACTTCTGTCTTTGGTTCACACTGGCAATAAAAAGCAACAGAGTAATATTCAATCTGACATAAAGCTGCAGAGCAAGCTCTCAACAATTACGTCCTAACATCTCTGCAAAGCATTTCTTGTGCAGGTTTTTATACAAGGGGCTGAATTTTCTGTATCTACTAACAGGCACAAGACAGAACAGGACCTTTGAAACATCCCTAAAATACACACAAAAGTCAATTTTATCCAAGACTCTCTCCTCTTGCATGTCTCACAGGAGTGGCATAGCCACAGAACAGATCTAGAGGGCAAGAAGGTGAACAAACATAAGGCCAAGCATGAGTGTGAAGTTCTGCGTATCTGAATTCTGGTGGACCATCACTGAGATGCATGACCCACATTATCAGCTAGTATAAATGAGCACATCTCTGCTAGCCTTGAGACAGCAAAAACTTTGATAGAACAGAATTGTCTCCATTTATCTCTATATAAACTCAATTATGAACTATCCAGCACCACATCATTAAATGGTGTGGTATTGTATCTGTATCTCTTGAGCAAATTAAACTGGTACTGGATGAGAATTAAAGCTGCTTTGGAGTCACACACAACACACACTGCATGAGAGGGATGTCCTTGTCAGTGGCTCAGGAACAGTCCTCTACTTTCCCATAGAGCTTGAATAGAATGCTCTCACTACCCATATGCACAAGAGAAACAGTTATTTACTACCACTTAATCACAGAATGATCATTTCACATCTAATTAGTAACAAAGGCCTGATTCTTTCAGCAGTGTCTGTGGCATTTTTCAGTGCAGACACAATGTACTGATTTTGATGAACGCCGGCATCAGGAGAAACCATCACCTCCTTCACAGTCACGTTTTCTGTTTGGTGTATTTTTAATGCTATTTCTTCCTATTAGCCTTTAGCTTACCCTGAAGAATCAATCCTGCCCAAAGTCATCAATTGACTAGTTCAGGTTTGTAAGTTCAAAGGGTTCAAGTTTGCAAAGTTCATAGACAAAGAGGCAGAAGGTGGAGTTTGCCTTAATTACTAATTTTAACTGATTCTATTGCCAGACTACTACTGCTAGTCCCAGAAACTGAAGTGGAGGAATGTTCAGATCCTACTGAATTTCAAAATACCTGAGAAGAGAGGTTGATCTTACCTCCTCTCAAGTCAATGGAAATTTTGCTAGTGTACATCCAGTATAACTGAGTGACATTTCACTGAACTGATCTTCTACTCTGCTGTTCAAGGGTGAAGATTATCCTCCATATTTCTTCAAGTATTTTAAGCTAAAACAGTTTCTCAGCAAGGCATTACAACCATAATTCAAAGACCTTGGTCAGTATTGAGAAAGAAAGTATTTGTGTTTTCAAAATACCACATAACACCAGTCACTCCACAAACAATTTAATCCAAATTGGGAGGAAAAAATGTGGAACAGCAGGAATAGCTTTACCTATTGACTCCTCTATTTTCCAGAGACTGCAGGGCAGGAAAAAACCCAAACTAAACAAGTTGGCTATGACTGGCATATATTAGGCAGTATAACCTTCTCTTCACCAAAGTAGGGCAGAATACAACACATAACTCCAAAGAAAAAACAAAAGGAACTCATTTGTGTTTCATCTAAAGCTCATCAAAGGAGGCGAAAGTTTTTCAAGTACACATGAGAAGAGACAGTTAAACTGAGAATGGGAACAGTACTGCTTCTACTCTCAGCAAGATACAGTAAAATAAAAAAGCCCCAAACCTGCCTCAAACACCTTACTCTAGTCCCTTGAGTAACCCTCCAGAGAAGCAGGGACCCTGGGGTAGGTATGGGGCCTGTCGAGGAGCACTGCACCCAGGGTCCCAGGCAGACCCCCCTGAGCACCCAGCTGGCACTGCAGCACCTCAGCCCCGTGGGACTCCCCAGCTACAACCACAAAGAGATGAGGTACTGGCCTCTTGCTACTATTTACAACCTCACCTAGTCCTAGGGCAGTAAAACACACTGCTTCTGCTGTCATTTTTCAACAATATTTTATTTTTTGTATATACAAGTGATGCAACCTAGGCTCCTGGCTGCATTTGAGATGCCACAAAACATGCCTCTGCCCTGTAAAAATAGGAGAAACTCACTGAGGTACTGTTGAGCACCTCGCATCCTCCAAGATCTGAGTTGCCCCAGAGAGACACAACATGTATCCACTGTGCAGCAGCATGAAGGGGCTGCTGGAGCCTCTCCCTTGGTGGGAGTGGGTAGCACAGCTCGAGGTGTCCGTGGGATACAGCTAGATGTGCTCACCTGACCACCTCCATCACTCCCTGTGTCTCCCATGCATGATGCCAGTTTGCTTTTCTATAGCCTGAGGCTGCTCTCTTTGCAAGGTAGCTTTCCAGGATCTGCACATCACTTCTGTCTCATGAGGGCTTTCCACAGCTCAACTCACAGGCTACTCTTCCCTAGGAAGGGACCCAACTTCAGGGCAGATCACCATTTGAGGGTGTTTTTCTAACTTTATAATCTGATAGATTTCTTGTTCTCCACTCAGGCAAAGCCCCCTTCTGCTTTGCAGCCACAACTTAATTTCCTTCTGATGGCTGATTTTCCCATGTTTATATTTTATCCTGTGCCCTGTAGCTAATGAATGCTGCTCTAGCTGAGATCTGGCAGAGCGCTCGCTGCTGCCTGGCAAGCCTTCTCCTCTTCCCTGACATATTTATTTCTTGATTTCACCAGGACACAGTGTGGCATTGTAACAAAGTCAGTGCTTTTGCTTATGTGGAGTTTACACAACCAAGTGTGAGGGTACAGAGCACTGCAAGTGAATTCTCTTTTGTACTTGGGTGCCATAACTCCAGTAGCTAACTGCACTCTATGTCAGAGGCACAACTTGCAATGGCACATAAAAAATGAGTGGACCTGCTGAGCTCCCTGGTGCAGGTAGATGAGGCTCCTGAAGATGCAGAAGCACTCAAGTCTGTTTCTTCAGACTTTTTCTTCCATAAGCCTTAATAGCAAGTTTTAATTCAAGCAACTCAAAATTGCATTTCTGTCTCATATCAGAAGAAAAGAAAAGAAAAGAAATTTAGAAAAGCTTCACCTATATCACAACNTGCATTTCTGTCTCATATCAGAAGAAAAGAAATTTAGAAAAGCTTCACCTGCAGCATTAACTATCTCACAAGCAGACAACTACATTTCAGTCAGGAGCTATGTCAAACCACTGGACATGTACCAAGTTAATTTGTGCAGGGCCATTATTCTTTCATCTTTGCTGGCTACCAATCCACTGGGGTACTTCAGGATTGTTACTGAGAAAACAAGGAAATTAAAACAGACAGACAGCGAGTCAGGATGCCTTCATTCTCCCCATTGCTACATGAGCTGCCTCAACAAAACCACTTTTGCCCTGTGAAAAACAGGCACTATAACAACTCTTTCTGGAGACAAAACTCTAGCTATATAGTCAGTATTAAAGGGTTTAATGGACAAGAGCATTTTAGAATTGGTTTACATCTATCCAAAACTATGACTAGACTCCATGTGGACAAAGTTAACTTCAGTAGTGTTTGCACTGTATTAACGGCCTGTTGTTGGTCTGTCTTTCTGGCAAGCCCTTCTCTTGTTTCCCTTCCCTTTGCAGGCTGGAATCATTCACATTTCCACTGCACCACTGATCGATGCCATCACATTCCCATGGCTCCAAGTTACTGGAAGCCTCACAAGAGATTACAACTGCACAGTCAAGGTGTCACAGAAAATGTAATGGGATTATCCCAGACCATCCTTCTGGAGAAACATCTTTTTAATCTCCTTTTCCCTAACTCATACTCCACTTTCTTCTTCTTCACTGACAACCTTTCCTCTTCCATTACACTGAGAGAAGCAGCAAGCCATTCTGAAGTTACTGCTTCCTTTGAGTTTTTAGTGGGTCTCTCATCACGTAGACCTCGCTTGCTGTGACACTAAGTACAATAAATACTTGCAGAATGAGTGGTTCCAAATGTCCAACACATAGCAGAATGATCTGGGAACACATTACCAGTGAAATGAAGGAAAATGATTCATAACAGAATATTCCCTTTAGGATATTAGACTACTAAAAACCTCAAGAGATGTCTCACAGACTGTACAACTCAAGACCCCTTCACGCCCTTCATTCCCTGACACACCATTTTTTTTTTCTTTATGTGCTGCCCAAGCCTTTTCTGTCACCCAATACATATTTTTTCCCCTCAAAGACAACGTTCACTGACTTATACTTTCTGCAGGAATATGGCTTACACAATGGAAAGCAGGCAGAAAGGGATGGAGGGAGGACTCATAGCCAGGACCCATCTACCAGCAAATCTTGCCTTTAGCACTCTCCAACAGTATGCTGCTCACTAGCCATGGAAGATCTTTGGGACAGAGAACTTATTTCCTTTTGTGTCTGGAAGGGGACTGATTGCCACTATGTAAAGGACATCCTGAGTACATTCTGTGTAGGAAGGGCTGCAAGGCGATGCCTCTTCTCCTTTGACACACCAACAGTGTTTCATTCTGCACTCAGCATCCAGAAGAAAGAGATCACAAGCAGAACTCTAAGATGTATCACAAGTAATTAAATAATAGCTAGTGCTAATTAACAAATGAGTGATAAAAACTTAAATTTCAAGAATACAAAAGTAGCACATTTTCTTTGCATAAAATACAAAGTGAAAAGTTTTCTCCCTGCTGCCCCTTTCACCTTTCCAACCCTTTACCTAATGCCATCAGGATTTCATTCTCCTACTTCTACTTTCTTCTCTATCCAATTATTTTTCTTTACTCAGCAAATCCTTGTAAAGCCTAAGTGCCATTTATTTGTGTATCTATTTCAACTAGTTACTACTTACCTCATCCCACTCCAGAAGGTAGCTGGTGATTTTTGAACCATTATCAATGGGTGCCTATGAACAAAAATAAACAAAAGGTGATCTAGGGACTAAGACAAAGCTACTTCCCCCCCAAGGCAAATGACTACAGTTTAAAGTGAAACCAAAGCTTAGGGCTTGCACATAGCTTGGCAACCTCTTAACAAATACCGAGAAGAAGCTGGACATAATGAAACACATACACTTGAGAAGTCAAGTCAGTGCACAGGGAGGGATTTGTCAGAGTACAGCAAGTTCAAGTCCTTTACTGAAAATGACTGTCTTAGCTTTCAATTAATTTCAACTGTTACACTCACTGCCAGTAAACTGTATTTTTCTGTGCTTTCTTGCCCAATCCAAGCATTACCTACCTTCCATTGTAAGGTTAAAGAGCTTTTGGTCCTGTGCGAGGGTTTGGGTGGGAAGGGACACTCTGGTGCTGAGCTGTGAGTGGTAAAGCTGACTGGCTCTGAGCAGGATCCCTTTACAGAGTTGTACATTGCATATACCCTGGAAACAACATTCAAACGGGTTATAAATCTGCTGACAGTTATAAGATGAGACAGCATTGCCTCAGCCACAATATTTGACTACTAAAGCATCCACAATCGTGTCCACTAACGATAGATTCCTCACAGACTGGTGGCTATCATTATTCTACTTCACTTGATACAAGTACGCAAAAAAATTCCTAGCAGAAGAGGAACATTACAGTGCTTTGTGTGAACACTCCCTTAGAAAACTGATTTATCATCATCATCTTTTCTTTCCACCACGACTTCCTTGCCTATTGCCAGACTTTCACTTACTGTGCTAAAATCCTCTTCACAACACAACAGAAAGCATAATCTCATAAGAAAAAGGTGTAAACTTCAATTCCTGGTTTACACTTGATTCACATGTCCCATGTTCAGTGGTGGAAACTGCTGGTTTCCTTCCATGGGTACAAGCTTCTCCTACAAAGCTCAGGTGTCAACGTAGAGCTGAAAAACTCCATGAATTAGAACACAGCTCAGCAACATTACTCTAATAAACTAAAAACTTTCAAAGCAAATTTGATTTCAGGCACAGAGGGGGATATACAATACCAAATAATGTGGGAAAGTGAATACAATACAGTTAAGCACTTCCTCAAGAGGTCCTTTTCCCTGAAAAATTAATGATGTTATTTTTTCCCCCTTCACATTTTCCATGCAGCAAAAGAAAAGCACAAATTGGAAGTCTTCTACTCAGAAAAATGTTCAAGCCATGACCAGACGATGACCTTGGAGCTGGCTGTAGCTATTGTGTACTTGAACGCTAGGTTTAAGAAAGGGCAATTTCTAAATTTGTTTTCAGTAGATAAGAGTAATTTTTGTACAATGGCCACCTACATTGAATCAAACCTTTCAGGGGAGGTTCACAGAACTACTACAGTGCTGCTTTACCCATCACCTG
Source organism: Bucco capensis (assembly GCA_013396975.1). Classification (NCBI taxonomy): domain Eukaryota; kingdom Metazoa; phylum Chordata; class Aves; order Piciformes; family Bucconidae; genus Bucco; species Bucco capensis. The sequence continues at coordinate 514,639 of VWZO01012010.1, read as the reverse complement.
TTAGCAGTGTGGAGTGAAAACAAGTGTAATTAATTAACTGAGTCTGCATCTGGTGAATGGTACATACGTGTGCTAGAAATCAGCACAGCCAAGCATCAAACACCTACCAGCAGGGAATACAACCAGGTGAAAATGAGCTTAATGAGCATCTTCTGCAAGTCACTGGAACACTGAGCACCTTCGTATCTGAAGGTACCAAAATACTACTACTTGAAGAAACATAGGCAGTAGGTTCAGAGTGAACCCAGGTTGTCCTGGGTGCCCAGAGCAATGCAGGGCAAGAGTAAGAAGCTTGTCAGTGTGGACATGAAGGCCTGAGAGACATTACAAAAGTTAAGGAGACCCAAGTCTACCTGACAAGTAACTGGTGACTTTACAGATTTCTTTGCACAGTAGATTCATTTCTTCAGTCGTTAACGCATAAGGCGGTTTCAGTGAAGAAAAAAATTGTCATGGAAAGCAAAGGAGGAGCCTTTCCTGTGTCAGTTCCCTCCACTACAAACAAACACTGCTGCTTTTCAGTAGTCTGGCTTTCATATTTAGCAGTCACCACTTCTTGAACAGAAGTTGTTGCTAACTGGTGGTAAATGATTCATAATTTGGCAAAGCTATAGGAAGGTGGAGGGAGCTGTAGGTAGGGAGCAAGAAGTCAGCCAGGACACGGGACAGATACCCACAACACTCCTAAAAATGGTGCAAGACCTAACCCCATGCTGTGCATGGGGACCATGCTACTGTTTGAAGCTGGCTTTACAAGGGATGCTTGGTTGCTTACAGCAGGAAGTTCAGCAGTGGTTTACAACTTTCTCCTCCTTGCTACCATCCATTTGCTGCTAGGGCTGGGACTAGTGCCCAGCCTGGGCGCCTGTGTCTTTTTCTTATTCACAAGACGTTACTTCTGGTCTTCAGCGTCTACTTGAAAAGTTCACTTTAGGGCTCCATTAGAGAGTATCCTCAAAAACCAAAATAGCTATAGTATCAGACACATTTTGGTGTTGGATCTTTTTTTAGAGCTCAGAAGCAAAGTGTTTGCTCTTTAAAGTTTTACAGACAGGATTAGCCTTGATGTGAAAAAGCACACCAAACCTAGCCCTTGTCTAGAAAAACAGAAGGAAACAATAGAAAGGAGTGAAAGGATTTTTTTTTAAAAGGATATTGAGCATAAGTGAACAGGATGTGAATTTGAAGCCTTAGCTCATAAGCAAAGTCTTTAAAAAAAAAAGGAATGTGAGCAGATAACACCACAAGCAGTGTTAAAAAGATCAGGAAGCAAAACTGAGAATGTGTTAATCATTAATAATGTGTAAACCACATTTTTAGAATCAAAGAGAAATATGCTCTGAAAATACCAGGACAAGCCAGTGTGAATCCATTTTTGGGGAAATAAATGCTGAAATTACTATGGTCAGATGGATCTGTATCCAGGAAATAATTTCATGAAGCAAGGATTATGATTAGGAAACCATTGGGCTATTTTCAGTGCTAACACACCTATGTTACAGGAACCAAGAAACACCAACTGCTTGACTGAAATTTTTAAGGAGCTTGAGGTATCTCACTTTAATACACAAGCACTTCCAGGCCTGTGATACATATAGACAGAAATACAGACAGATAGATGTCAACATGATAGAACATGCACTGTTCAAAAAGCACTCTTGTAACTTCAATTCTGCTAAATCTATCAGAAAATATTTAGAAGCCACTGAAAAAACACCTACAGAGGCAACCATGAAATTCTCGAGTTACTCTGTGTAGTTAGAGAAAAACTTTGATATTTATTCTCATATAATGTAAGATTTTATATTTAAGTGACATTCACAGACATAAACTCACCTGACATGATAATCTGTTGCTGGCCTAAGGTCTTTCAGGTTATATTCTAGTTCTTCTCCACTGTAGGAAAAAAGCCCAAACCCAACAAATCAATAACGTTATGAAAAGCAGTATCACACTTAGCACAGTTAGTGATTTCCCACTGACTCCCTTCTATTATGATTTGAATGAAGGAAAAAAAATCCCCTCACAGAAAACCAGTAGTACACAATATGCCAATAATTTGTCAACTCATTTCATGTTTTTTGAAAACTATTTATAAAGCCCTGCATACACTGAAGAAAAGCCGTTATCCCAATTTATACAGTAAACTAGCTATATGGATTTATTTCAATCTATCCTTACATCTTGTTAATATTTGCATAAAGCTTACTGTGCTTTTCAACCCTGGTAGAGCTGAAAAGAGCAGAACTCAGATGTTATTTTTGTACTTTCTGCACATTCACTATTTCAAAATACTTTATAAAAAGGGAAAGTCATTGAACTTAGAGGAAATTGTATAGTTTGTTGCACAACTGTTTCACTTGTTTACTTTGTCTTCCAGAACCACACTCTCTGTGAGACCAGGGCAAGGAGATGTCTCATTAATGTCCTAACAGCTGGACCTAGTGTCTTTCAATAGCAACAAAAGTAAAAGCACAGAGTTTCAGACATTTTAGGGAAAAAAACCCAGCATATAATCTATTAATTTCAGATGTAGCCAATATGAAATATTCTTTTTACTTTTGGCTTGTTTGCTGGTAAATGAACTCTATGCTCAGTCATGTGTTGCCAGTTCTGCAAAGAACAAGGTACGGGTCAGTGCTTAATAAGTAAAAGCCATGTCATGAAAGTGCTTGGCTTATTTGTGATTTGTTAAAGTATAGAAGACAAGGCAAATCTAAATTCAGCATAAAGGAATATTTCATAGCTAGTTGGGCAAATACAGGGCGATATCTCAAAATCAAAAGAATAAAATCAAGCAGAAAGCACATGCCTGCTGGGTTGCAGGAAATCCATTAAAAAGTAAATAATAAATTAAAATCCAATGCTCTGCAATTTCAGATTTTTCCCTCTGAAATGAATATACTCCTTGCAAAGACCATGTATTCAATATATTGTAGACTTTCTTCTGCCTGTAGTAATAATGATAACTGCTGCTCATGATGGAATGTACCACCTTCAGCTAATGGCTGTACTTTGGCCAGCAGCAGCAGACAGATTACTATGAGAAGCTTTAAAACAGGTACACAATAGTTCATAACCAGGAGAAAACGTGCAGCCATCACACCAGAAAGCACAAGTAGTATCAGACAGCATACTTCCCACTTGAAGAGTTCAGCAGCACACAATGACCTATAGAGATGCTCACACTGGCTCACAAGTAGCTAGTGTAAATACTAGAGAGAAAAAAACCAAACAACAACCACCAAGCAGTGTTTCCTTGGTTAAAATGCTCTGTTTATATTACCCAAGAGAGTTCATGAGGACCTGCCTTTAGCATACCCAGAGGAACACTCTAATTCACAAGACGTCTTAAGAAAGGAGATGGTTTGGTCTCCAGAGGTAATTCCATAAATGCTGTATCACCTGGACTTTATTTAATGAGATTTGGGAAGGATTAGCTATTTCACAATAGCCAAGGTCACATCTCAAAGACTTCTTTCCTAGACATCATTAGTGGGGAAAAAGAAAAGCATAAAACCATATGCAGTGGATCACAGAATGAGCTCAGAGGATCAGTATAAGGAGAGACAGAGAAATCCCTCAGAATTTTTACTGAATACCACTGAAAGCCAATTATTTGGGTTTTTCTGGGGAGCCTACACAGCCTGCTGATGCTATGAAGCAGTAAAGCCCTCAAACTTCTGCTCATTAGCTCAAAAAGCAAGCTTTACTGTTCTTAATTTGTGAGTCCAGACAAATGTAGCCCATTAGGAAGGGAGCTATCCTGCCTGCATGCTGTACACAAAAGGTTTTGACATTTAGCATAAAAGTAACCTTTTCATTGGCAATGAGAGAGACAACATGGCATGCAAGATCTGCCACGTGCTGGGGAGGTGGGATGAGAAGGCAATTAGGGACCCTGTGACACACATTCAACCAGCTCCTCCTGTGCAAGGGGGCTGACAGGACATTAAGGGAGCAATTATTGGCTGTTGGGCATGCCAAAATACACCCTGAAAAGCTCAGAGAATTTATTCATACTGAAAACACAAGTGTAAAACTGAAGCTGTTACCTGTAAATTATCTTGTATTTTCCATCCTTCCCTTTATCCGATAAGGCAACCTCATAGATACAGGTATAAGGCAAACCGTTGTTGTGTCTATCTGCATTTAGAAGGCCAGCAGGAGGTGACCAGGAAAGTAAAACTGCTCTTGCTTGAATATTTGTAACCTAGAGAAGAAATATCAGTTACTCTGAATTCCAAGAAAAACACTATCCTTTAAGTATTTGCTTTTTGCTTGTGTCTTCACAACCAATTCGTTGAAGGAAAGTTCAGAGCTAGAGGTGAAAAGTAGAGTCAGAAATGGTCATCAGCAACACAAACACACAGATTCATAGCATAAACTAATGTCTAACAGATGAAGAATAGAGAGATGTCCCCCTGTAGTGAGCTGGCCTGTCACTGTCAGAGCATCCAGCAAAGGATGACTTGCATCATTCTGCAGGTACCTGCTGCCATGCCTTTACCAGAATGGAAATGGAACTAAGTGGAACAAAGACTTTATCTTATAGATTGTTTTGTATGCAATTATTTTTCTGAAGCTTTCCTTAGGAAGAGTCTCTAATAAAACTATGATGGCTTTTTCAGTCATCCAGTTCCTTCTTGCAAGTTGAAACTGCAATAATTCAACTTAGTTAAAAACCCCAATTCAATCTACAAGGTTAAGCTGATTCAAAGCCTAAGAGAAAATCGCAACAGAAGTCCAACTTGTCAGTTAAAAATTACATTACAAATGGATCACGTTGTGCCCTGAAAGGAAGGCTGCATGTATGATCTGTTGTCACCCTTGAGTGCAACATCTGAGTGGCAGAGGGTAAGGATTCTCTAATAAAACCAGAAAAAATACCTCCGACACCTACACCAAAACAACATTTTCACCCCAGTAGTGCAGCTGGATTCTTCTGGAAACACAGGTCCGTGTAACTCTAGAGTGACTGAGCTCACAGAACTACCACTGGCTTTCTCACCAGGAGATCTTGTTGGCAAGGTGCTGGAAGCATGGCTCATCAGCGGCACATGCCCAAGAGCAGCTTCCCAGCCTTCTCCTACCAAGCCAAGAAAGAAGAAAAAAACAAACCCTTACCACTGACTCCAAAGAAAAAGATACAAAAAATAATAGCTGCACTATCTTGGAAAGACAGCACATCTTTATTACACCTTCAGAAAAAAAGCCCAGGGAAGCCTCAAAGCTTCCATAGCCTCAAGCTCTCTACCACAATCTCCCCACTTTTCATAATGAAAATGACTAGGTTTTTCTTTAATTGTAAGTGAAAATGTAAAAAATGGGGGGTTTTGCCAGCCTCCTTGAGGAGGAATTAGAATACAAGTTTTTATACTCTTGATCTATTTCTCCTATGCGTCAAATTTCACTGGTTCTATAATTTTAGCAGATCTTTCCAATACACCGAGCAAAATGTTATTTCAGCAGACGTAAGCTGAATGATGCAGGTTCTTACTTACACATTTCCTACACTTTTCTTGAGACAATTGAAACACTTTACCCACAAATTATTTGGTAATGAAATATTAGCCATCAGCATTCAGGGACTGCTTGTTTACAAATCTAACTTTATATAACAGAGAATATTTAACTTCTCACATGAAAACACCCTGCTTCCAGCTGAAGAGCACTGCAACTCTTGTGTGCAATCCCCATATAGCAAGCAGATTCTTCCTGAGCAAGTCATAAATCTGTTTTTAAGAGACTGACAAGTAGGTGACACCACAAAATGTCTCATCTTAAATACTGTGCTCTCAAAAGTTAAAGGTTTTAATTTATAGCAGCACACTGAAGTCTTGCCAAAAAGAAAACTTTTGTTCAACCTAACGTGAAAAACAAGTTGTAAAGCAAGATGTTTTTAAGTAGTATCAAGCTTTTTTGTAACAAAATATGAAACAGCAAAAATCTATGAATTTTCATGGTCACATTTCTCTAATGCTATGAAATCAATGCTTTCTTCAAACACCTGGACCAGTGAGCACTGATACTAGAGAGATTGTAAGAATCTTGAATGATTCAAGCACGACAAGTAAGGTAAATTTTTGAGATATATATACACACACATTTGAATGAAACTGTGACAAAGGTACTGAAAGCCTGTATTTTAAATAATATTTTGATCAGAAAACTGGATAGTAAGACTCAAATAGACTTTTTTTTTAACATACATTACTGGTATGCCAGCTCAGTCCATCAAAACACAGGTTTTTTTATTATGGAAATATGCTTGCATAATTGTTTTTCATCAATTCAGACAGACTTGGAGCTGGAGGCATAATATCCTGCCAATGTTCTAGTGAAATGTTTTTCTCTATGACTACTCACAAGGACACACGTATATATTCTGTGTACAGCAAAAACTCTGGCCTCTCATGAACTTCAGCAATCTGTAAAAGGTTAGGTCTTTTATAAGTTTCTTAAAATAAGAGAAAGTATCTAACAGCTAGAAACTGTTAGGCTGTTATTCTGAAGTCAGTGTGTAGACATTTCCATGCAGAGGGTAAAAATCCAAACCCAGTTGCTAAGCTGCTCCAGCAACACCATTAGCTTCTCCCTGACCCAGTGCTCAAAGCTGCCTTGGTGGTGTTATGTACACAGTAACTGCTGGTGGAGGTTTAAAAATAAACACCAGAAATCGTTACATACAATTCTTAGCTGTGCTGAGTACACACAGCAAGTGTAGTAAAGCAAGTGAGGGGTCACTGTCTGCATGATAAAGTCAGAAAAGGCAAATCTATACACTCCCTGGGTAGAGAAAGCAGCACAGTAGTGTGCACGTCAGTGTGAGTGCTGGGAAAGGGTTTGTTTGTATGGCTGGAGATTAAACTATCTGCGGCTCCTTGACTAACAGCCTTGGTATCGTTTCATGCTTACCAGCCAAAGGCATATCTCTGCAGTATCTGATTTCATGTCCAAAGCTACCACTTAACTTTACCAACAAACTCCTAGCTGGAGCAGGAAGCACCAGCTTTGCTGTGAAAAAGGCTAAGTCAAATAAATGGGGTTATCATCTGCTGAGAATAACAAGCAGGCACTGACAAACCAGCTCAGTTGCTTTAACTTCAACTTCTCTTACTACTTTCTTACACAGAAAAGCAAAACAAACACCTTTCAAAAGATACCAAGCAGCTGAACAGATCTAAACGAGTGAAAGGAATGCTGCAAGGAAGAGCACAGCTCATATCACAATGGTAGGCTTCACCTCACTACTGAACTTGGAGACAGAACTACTTAGCTGTAAGCAAAACCCAGTTTATTGTTTATTAATGGTGCCCTAATTCCAACTGACCAAAATATAAGCAGCCCGAGCTCCTCTTCCTAGGCTGGGCAGGTAAACCTTTGTGCTACTTTCATGTTACCCTACCCTGTCTTATCTGTCCCCAAAATTGCTGTGCTAGCTTTGAACAAGACTGGTTTGGCCTTTTAGCTGAGACCTAACAAAAGATTCTCCCCACAAGGAGTTTTGTATGTCTGGTGAAAAGCAGAGTTAATGAGTTTCTGAAAACTTCTCAGTTTACCCAGTAACTGCCTGCTTTTGAGATGATCAAAACTCAGTGGTGTAAATAATTATTTCATAAAAAGCCCCTGGGAAAGAATCCCAACTCCTGCACTACTTTAATAAGTTTACAAGACTGATGAATATCAGGTCCTTCCCCTCTTTCAGGTAATGAACAATGTTTCTGTACAACTTTCATTATCTTTCAAATTCCGGGTTAGCATTCACAGGCATCGTGTGGTTCAGGCTATTATTGTATGTGTGAGAACTACACCACAAGCAACATTCATTTACTCCCTTGAGGGCAATGTCTGAAAGACTTGGGGGTCAAATGAATTCATGGTTATTACCAGGTCAAGATTCTGCTTTTTAAACTATGGCTCTAATCCTGCAATTTCAGGCAAAAATCCTGATGATTAAATATGAGTTTTGCTGCAGAGCAAGTCAGCAGGAGCAGGCTGCCTTTTGGGAAGTCAAACTAATAGCTGAGCTCTAACACAGTGGTGCTGTAGTGTTTCCCCAGAGGAGGTGATGGCTCCTGAGCTGTGCAGCAGCCACACTGCCCTCCACTACTTCGGAAAGCCAGAATCAAGTTTCTCTTGCCTCACCACAAGACATTTGCTTTAGAGAATGCTTGCTTTGTCTGGGATAATGGGAATTAAAAATGTATTTCAGTTCAAACCAAAACATGGAGGGGAAAAAAGCAAAAGGCTTCTTTTAAAATCTGGGCTGTCAACAGGATAAAACTGTAATGAAATTCATGTCTCTCAAACAGGTAACAACATCTATTATAGAAAAAAGACCTCTAATACATTAGTAATTTTAAAAGTGTGCCTATTTTGTACTCTGAAAGGTGAAAGACTGTCACATAGAGGTACCTGGACAACCTAGATTAAAGACAGCTCCACGCATTACCACAGCTGCAGTCTCCTGAAGAAGTTGCTCCAAGGTCTGATCCCTTCAAGTGGCTTCAGATGGTGGAGAGAGCTGCTTGCTTGGACACATCAAAGCCATGTGCTGCACACACAGCATTCACTCCACTTGCCACTGACTGACTGCTCTGTGCCCTTCTGGTTTAATTGTGTCATTTCTTTCTACACAATTGATTTTTTTATTTTCATTCATGTATGCATAAGGCTCACCAAGAAATATGGCCCAGATGACTTATTTATGCTTAATAGAATGTATTACTATCAGATATAATACTGACTACACACACACATAATCATTCATAGCAATAAATGGCTGGTGAGATTCATATGAGTTTAATTACTCACAAACGTCAAAGTTACAGAGAGAACAGAATCCCCAGTATCTTTTCAATAAATGTCATTTTTATTAAACTAGCATTTGTTAAGGTTTAATTTTTTCTTTCCCCTCAAAAAAAAAAAGTTCCTGTTTTTGAAATAATCAAGGACAATTTTTTGGTCTCTTTAGTTTTTTGTTCCCCTCTGCTTACAATAAATCTAATTGTACAGAGCTCAAAATCCTTCAAACTGCTCAAATAGCTTCACTCCTTACCTCTATGGATGCACGTATGAAATAAGACATTTTTCATGGCAGCTTTCCAAATCTTTGTAAAAGGTATCTAGCTGTGGCATTTTACTAGATGAGCAACATTCAGGTAGACCTCAGTACAAAAATATTGACTCACTCTGTACAAGAAACTAGCCTAATTTTGTGCTAAGTGTACTTTCTTCCCTTCTGATCCTCCCAGAAACTCTCAAGTCTTCACCTTAATATTATCACTCAATGCTACACGAAATAAAGCAACTTTCCTTCTTGCAAACAGAAACCTGGGCTGTAGTATCATCTCTGCAGGTCTGGTTTAGATTCTGGCTGGCCTTGAACCTTCTCATGCTTGCCTCTCTGTGAGCTCTGCCACTTGCACATCCAAGGAACAACATGCTCCCACTGCACAATTTCTTTATATCAGCCTCTACTGGCTGCTGTTGAACCCAGTCTTTAGATGAGCTTTCAAACTTGTACATATATATATAAATATTATGTATATTATATTTGAGACACCAACCTAGAAAACCATTACATTCAAAGGGGCTTACAACTAGATTTGTTAATAACCTTACCTGACTGTGGTCACACCCAGCATTATGGCTATTTACATGGTGATTCAATTCCATTGCAATTCACATGCTTTTATGGCTCAGACAAACATAGACTATAGTAATTGCCATTGAATAATAGAATTAGCTTCATTTAATCATGATTATAGACATAAATTGCTCATGACAAATAAGATTAAACCCAGGGGAGAGGGGGCAGGAGCTATGTAAACCACTCCAGTGGACTGGGGGCCCCATCACAGTATGAATGCTTGGAGCTGTCTTCTGGAAACAGGCAACTGATGGAATTCCTACAATGGGCAGAACTCACAAATAGCCATGAGCACAAAAGGTGCTTCAAATTTATATCCTGGCAAGATGAGTTAGATATACACAGCAGCAACACTCTGCTAAAGAAAAAATTCAGAGATGCTCCTGTGTGAAATGATCAGTATGTTGTGACTTATCACACTGGCTAGCTTTCATGTGTGTAGCAATTTGGGATCACATACCTGTGGTTTCTCCATTCCAGAAAGAATGTCTTGAACCCTTTTTGTTTCTGAATCAAATTCTGTAAAATAATGTAGAAAAGGGAAGAAAAATAAATGACCATGTCAATAATTCTTCAGAACTTGTAAATAACAGACAGACATTACCTGCACACAAGTATCAGCTGTTTGGCTCTTCTGAATGTATAGTATGGAGTTACATGGATTAATATTTAAAAAGTTATAAAAGAGAAAAAGGAAGGAATGGAACTTCCAGTAATTGCAGATATTCAGAAAGGTGGGATTATCTGTAGAGATGTCCTCTGCAAACAGTGCTGTTAACTGGGATTTTCTTTCACAGAGCAAAACCATCCTGCTTCCAAAGCTCAGTTGTGGAAGAAGCCCACAGGGTTTCTACAGCTCCATTACTGCTGAACCTGATCTTGGTTAACCAAACACCTACTTACACCATCAGCTGCAGAGCTGGGCTACCCACCTGGTCACCAGAGCACAGGGCTACCAAAAAGATTAGCATCCTTGCCCCAGGTAGGGAAAGCCCAGCCGAGTTGTGCAGGGTGCCAAACCCTGGCACTCACCCTACTGCTACCTGACCTTAAATGCTGTTATCCTCTAATGCCCAATGCTCTTAACAGCCACCTTTCAACTATGAAGGTAATAAAGTAATGTTTGTCTAATTCGGATGCCTCACTACCAGTAGTCCATCCTCCCTCCCTGAGCCTTGTCTCTGCTACAGCAGCTCTTGCAGGGGGTACACAGTGTTACCAGGACAGGGTGTGAAGTATTCCCTACCTAAACGAGAGATTGAGAGTGGAAGGTGCTGCAGAGGCTATCATCTAAGCAGTGGAATCAGCCTTTTCCCCA